>JAOXYC010179468.1:0-12891 GCA_028565715.1 Phoronis pallida
CGGGTATAAGCCCACCCCAGTTTTATGGGCAATCCCAATCTACAAGCCCATGGGCTTACACCAGGGTGTGTACGGTAATACGACATTTTATTGGATGAGATTTTGAAATATCATAGAACGAACCTTCTATGATTTTTTCAAAATCAAATTCAATAAAAGGTTGTATTACTTCCCATGAATTTAAGAATCATTTTATCGCATGTTGAAATTTCAATAAAGTTTTACATAAAAAAACTTTATTGAAATTTCAACTTCAAAAACTTTATTGATGTCGCCACACTAATACTATGGAATTACGTGATAGTGTTACGTGATCGAATACAAATTAAGGTGTTATGTGATTTTCAACAAACATTCATTTTAATCTTAATTAATTTTTTGTTAAAGGGTTCATTTGCCACTGTAGAATCTTGGATGTTTTATATGAGACTCTGACAAATGCTAACAAGGATGACAACTATGTGAAAAAGTTTGCGCTTAATAAGTAGCGGTATTCTAGAATTGACTTACCTCTTAGGGGATTTCGATAAAAAAATCGGAATAAAAATTCAATCTGCAGCCCATGACTTGAGTTTGTAAGTGCAACATTTCCATATGGATTGTTAACTCCTCGATATTTAAGTCTCTTTGATTTAGACTTAAGTTTTTGTCGTTATTTTCTTGTAGAAGTGGAAGGAGGAGGGTCCCCACGAGTTAACTTATCTAAGCCAGTCATAGACGGCGAAGATAATTCGTAAGTATTTTGTTTGATTCATTACTTTTATAACTTAAATGTATGAAAGATTTTGATCAGGATTAAAGATAGCATAAGTTAAATCTTGAAATCTTATTAGCATTATTATTTTAATTGCTTATAAAAAGTTAATGAGAAAACTGATTGTGTTAAGATTTAAAACTCCCAACTACTGATTGGGAGCAATTAAGTAATCTTTCTTTATATTTTGTGAATTGTTACTCACAGTGTTATTTACTTTTTCAGAGATTTTGTAAATACAAGCACGTCAAATGATAGTGACCACACAATAGTTGATGTAAGTTGACATTTTGTTTATGATTATCTGTACTTCTATGGTAAATGTAGCTTGATAATTTATTTAAAATACAAAATGTGTTGTGCAAATAATTTGATGTATTCAATAATGAAATTTCCAGATCTTGTTAGAGATTGGGATTGTTTATCACATTTATCATTTTAAAGTTGACAGTTTCCTGTTCAAAGAATGAAACTTTTTTGTAACAAAAAATTTACATGAAACAATTAACTTTTTACCAATTTTTTATCCAAATTGAATGAACTTGTAAATGTTATTCTTACAGAGTAATTCTTCTGATCGTACTCTGCCGGACAGAGCCGACTCAGTTGATAGCCAGGATGTTGATATGTTAGACAATAGTGCACCGTGGAGACGACAACCTAGTTTATCAATACAGTTAAAAGAGTGGGAGATTCCATTCGATCAGGTGACCCGAGAAGAGGCGCTAGGTACCGGCCGATATGGAACGGTTTACAGGTGAGTTTGTCATGTATGGTGTATTCTCTAAGAGTTCAAAAACTTTTGTGATAATCACTGTTCCAAAAATCGTCCATGCAAGCATATTTCGATACAGTTTTACCAGTGTTTGAATTAATAGTAAAAATTTGACAAGAAGTTATAATCAAAAATTGTTATTACAGGGCCACATGGCACGGAGATGTGGCGTTTAAAATGATCAATTTCACGGATACGGACAATCAGCCTCAACTACAGGCATTCAAACTTGAAATCTCCATGTTAACAAAAACAAGACACGAGAATCTGGTGTTGTTTATGGGAGCTTGCATGAAACCTCCTCATCTGGGTATAGTTACTAGGTAAGTATCACACTCATTTACTAAGGGTTCAGTTCTGTATTGTATGGGAGAACAGATTTTTCTGTTTAATCCTCATTTGAGAATAAAGCATGTCAAAATCTTCAAAATTAGTACTTTATTGTATATATTCATGACTAGTTTCAGAGGTAACTCAGCCCTCTATTTTCAAATGTAACAATACCAGTATGTATAAACATATGACGTAATACAGAGCGATGCATAATACAGGTAGTAGTAGGAACGTGACAAAATAAACAATCAAAATCAAAAGAGAGTCAATTCGAGATGGTGCACCTGAACATTAAGGGAAGGGTGATGTAAAAGGATGTAAATGGTTGAGAGCATAAAGAAGTCAGAAATTCTTTCCCGAAATGAATGTGATGGTTGCAGCAAATTTGAACAAATTATAGATTAAAATAAGCGTGGTCTACTAACATTTTATGTCAATATGACTAAGATTTTTCAATGTTTACAACCTTTTTGTAGAATATTTGAGGAAGGGTTTATTTGTTTAGTTAATGCAGTGCATCTTATATTGAACCACTGTTTACTTTTATCTTGTAGTTTATGTAAAGGGCAGACACTTTACACTATCATACACGTTCGACGAGAAAAAGTTGCACGCGGAAAAATGGTCACGATTGCTTCAAATATAGCTCAGGTAATTATAGTGAAGTTGTGTTTGTTGTCAAACAAAATATTTTAATAAATAAACCTTGTATGATTCTTTTATGATTTTCACTGTCAGTTTGATACAATAAAAGCCCGTGAAAATAACATAATGAACAAATAGTATGCTATCAAGATTGACACTAGTTATGTCAACAGATCCTCTGTATAAACATTTTCAAAATTATTTATTTTGAAAATTGTTATAGTCTTGTGATTTTTTATTAATGTTGACCACACTTTGTTTCGCTGAAAACACGATTCCTTGTTTTGTTACTTTAGATTCATTATAACACTTTTTAGTAAGCTTGATTATTGTTAAACATGTATTGCTGTGGGCGCATATCAATTGCATTGCTCTTGTTTCAGGGTATGGGTTATCTACATGCAAAAGGCATTGTTCATAAAGACTTGAAGACTAAGAATGTATTTATTGAAAATGGAAAATGTGTGATCACAGATTTTGGTTTATTCAGTTTCACAAAATTGTGCGACAGAGATAGGTAAGCTGGTGTTGTGTTCTTTCTTTAGTTATGGTTTTACATAAGTTTCAGATTATACGAAGTAATTCTTATCTTATTTGGTAAAGATGAATATAAGTCACCAATTCAAGATTGACATTTGACATGCTTGCATATTAAATATTTCCAAAATTTACAATAGGCATTATGCAAATCTAGAGGCACATTTACAATGTATGAAGCATTATGGGTTTGTTAGGTATATTTGTGTGTAATAAATGCAAGTTGCATTTTCTTCAAGTTAGTTTTCTGTGTAGAAAAGCATAGGTAACTTTTGTCCAATGTTCCATAATTTAAATTGATCATTTGGCTAAATAAATGTATACAGCTCTCTCTCATGAGTCAAATGCTAACTATATTATCTCTATGAAGTCAAAACACCATTTTCTGCTTTGTTAATTTTGTCTACCAGTTACTAAACATTTTAATATTGTCGTTCTGTTGCTAGGCGAGTTGACTTGGTAACAATACCTGCAGGCTGGCTGTGCTATCAGTCCCCTGAGATCATGAGAGCCCTAAAGGTGGGACAACATGATGATGATGATTTACCATTCACTAAGCAATCTGATGTGTATGCATTTGGGTAAGTTACCTTGTTCCCTATCACGATATATTGAATTGATTAACGATATATTATTTGAATGTATTTTCAATACATTTTAAGTATTGAGAACTGATTTTTCTCACATGATTAGTTCAATCTCAAATGTATTATTGAAAATAACACACTCTGACGGATCACTGTATTCATACGCGACTCGTTTTTTCTTCGACAACGCATCGTCACTGTTTTATGTGAGAAAAAGAACAATAAACTTGTCATCATTGAATTAATAATAAAAATCTTGGAGAGGCAGATACTTGTTTAAGAGGTTTCGGCAATTCATAGCAATTTAGTTGCGACTTCAATTAGATTTGCTTTATACAGGAGAAACCTTCATCTAACTTTACTTTTAAATATTAGTATGACGTTTTTGTGTTTAGTCCATCATAAAAGAAAGAAAATTAACAAAAATATTATTTGGGTTTCAGTACTGTCTGGTATGAACTGCTGTGTGGAGAGAGGCCATACAAAAACCAAACACCTGAGTCTGTAATATGGCAGGTGGGCAAGGGAATGAAGCAATCTCTTGGTAGTATGCAGGCATCTAGAGATGTCAAGGTAATAATACTAATAATAATAATAAACATCATTACCCAGGCTCCGGATCTGTTCACTCAAGTACCATTTCAACTCCCCGGGGAGCATACAGCAGGCAAGCGGTATTCTCGAAAGAATCGCATTACCTTTTGCTAAACACTCACAATACCAACCTATCCTAGCCCAGTAGGAAGCACCCAAGCCAGGGCGCGAACCCACGTCCTTTTTGTTAAAAGGCCGGGACTCTTACCACTGAGCTACGAGCGCTTGTGTAATACATAGATTTCTTTAGGTTCACCCTATATTCAACTTCATTAACCTTTCACTGTTGATATTCATTTGGGAGGGGTTATACAAAAACTTGGGAAGGCAGTGGGAGAAAACCGAGAAACAAATAAACCTCCCTCTTTAACCTGATTTTTCTACTCGCATGGGATGCTAATTAGGAAGAAAACAGGAATTCTATTTTGCTATGTCATGACTCGTACATTTAACATTGACATTTTAACGTTTCAGGATATTCTCATGTCATGTTGGACATATAATATGAACGATCGACCGACATTTTCTGGATTATTAAAGACTTTAGAAAAACTGCCCAAGAAATGGCTGCTAAGGAGTCCTTCTCATCCTGTTCATCTGTCACGCAGTGCCGAGTCCATATTCTAATACAATACTGAACAATCAGTAAAGGGCTGTCAGAGTCGACACTTCTTCACCTGCGCAAAATCAGAAGAAAGAAACAGCTTGTAATGCAGTGTAGGTGAAGAATGGATTTATAGAAAGACATAGGAAGCTCTCTTTGGTTTTCTATGAAATCTCCTGCATCAAAGTTCATTGTGTCACACAATGCCTCTCGCAAAATATGTTTATTTAGCAACTAAATAGAGGGCAGTTTACAACTACTGTAGCTTTGATACTTGTTAAAAGGAGGTCATATTAAGTACCCCCTATACATTATAAGACACTCAGTGCTGAAATATAATAAAGTTCCTTATGAACAAGGAAAAATGAGGTTCTAATGTAATAGATTTTGGCATATTTTTCTTTGTCTACATCTAAAAATAGGCATTAGGTTTTCAATGGAAATGTTTCTCGATAGATGTTAACCAGTAAATAGTGCACAGATTAATTTGGGCATACTTTATTTATTTCAGTTACTCCTCATTTATGAAATGATCTTATATGTTTAAACCTGAAAACTATGTGAATCTGCAAGCACATGTTTATGTGTAGCTATTACTGCCTTGTGGAAAATTACATTAGTCAGCTGTAGTAAACATTTGGCTATTTTGTTATACTAAGCTATGTTTTTACTTAGATGACTGTTAATCTTGGAAAAATCCAAAGAAACCTCTGAAGTTATTATCCATAAGTAACCGATCTTTGTCATGACCTGGATAAGCAGCCCTTGAAAGCTTTTTTGTTATCAGTGCTCATTTGGGTGCATATGCACTCAAAATATCTTACATTCTGTTAGCGTTTATATTAGTCAACAGCAATGCGTCGTTTTAACTAAAGTTTAGCTACCTATCGGCTAAGCAGGCTATCTTGCTTAACTCACCAGAGTATAAACCTTCACCTATTGTCAGAACTAAATGCTAAAACAACAGTAGCACTGTCTGAATCTTCTCATCAATTTTAGCGCAATACCGAAGGTGATGAGTTAAGCGAGGAAACCTTATCTTTGAATGTTTATATGTTGCAATGCTAGCAAAACCTGTATGTTAGAAAAAAAAATCATGTTTATTAAGCTAATGGTAAAATGGACTGATTAATTGCCATTCACTAAAGATTTCGTGTTTCAATTGCTCTTTAGAGCTATATGTTTCTCCATAAGAGATGGAATGTGAACAGTTCTTCCAATAGGGTGTTGAATATCATGCGCTTAATTTTTCCGTCATGTTTCTTTTAAAATGTTGTGAAGGATTGTAGAGCCTGTAAAGGCCTTGAATTAAATTATGGGGTATTCAATGAATGGGTGGTCTTATGTTGTTAAAAATGGTAAAAATGGCAAGCGGTGCTAACTTGGTTTAGTTGTTGAAAGTGTCCTTCATGTTTTCCTCAAAGGTTTTGAAATCATTGAATTAGATTTTCAAACCCTGTTATGACTACAAATGAAACTGTAGTCTTTAGCTGAGCTTGATGTTCATCTACTGTATTCTCTCTAAGAAGCGCCATACTTTTGAGGGTATGTGCAAAAACATGTCAATATTAGGGGGAAAAAAGGGAAAACCTAAATCAAGCTGTTGGTGAAAGCCGATTAACTAATAAGTGTCCTCCTTCAACCGAGGCCCAAGCGCTCATTAGGAAGAATATGATATGCTGAACTGTCACAGGTAGACTTAACCTCCTTTGCTTCTTGTTTGTAGGAACTAGCTCATGGTTTTGGATGCAAAGTTCTCTTTTGGCTATATACTGAAATTCAAAAGAAGTTTTCTAGTTACCACCATTTTCAAATACCAGTCTTAAACAATGTAACAGACTCTGGTCAAAACTAGGTTGGCGGAACACATGTAAAATACTTTAGACAACCTAGTTTTGACTGGAGTCTGTTACATTGCTTTTGATTGGTATTTGATAGAAATTTGAAAAAATAGTCATGGACATGGAAAAGGCTTTTTACAGAGTCTTCACCTTCAGTCTGAAACCAAAAAGCAAATTTTGTGAAACAGACCCAAAACCTGGTTTACTTCATTATGTGTTATGTGTGTTTATGTGTAAAGGTGCTTTTTGGCACAGTTTCAGTCAAGTGTTGACATTCAAGATGATATATGTATAAAATGAAGTATGTGCAATATCGTTTAAAATTTAATTTGTATATATTCTAAAACATTTAATAGAATGATCAATTTTACATACACCTGTGTTTTTTTAAACTGTTTTCAAATACGTAAATTTGACAATAGTCTAACGAAGAAAATAACACTTAATGGATCACATGATTGACAATACGCATTATATGGTAACAATTCAAATATGGTTTGATAACACACCGCATCAGATTTTAAGAGGGAAGGCTGCAGTCAACAAAGAACCTTTTCAAAAACTTCACAAAACTTTGGCCTGTCATGAAACAATTGAACATAAGTTTATACTTTCAAAATTTCACACATTATTCTTAAAACACTTACTTAAACTAGAACTGTATGTGCAATAAATATTACTGGTTAATACTGAAGTTTTGTTAAAACGAAAGTTATTCATCAACTAATCTTTGGATATGTCTTATGAGTAAAGTAAATAACAGGGATTCTAGCTAATGTTTTTAAAGAAAAGAGCACTGTGTTGTCATGGGTTACAAGGGAGTTAGTTGGAAGAGTGCTGGATATCATCACGTTGTATGAGCAAAACTTTGAATTGAAAATATTGGCACTTATCAATTTTTTTATGGAAAATGAATGGTTTCTTGACACATTCTATCATTTTGTAAATGAACACTACCTTGGGAAGAAGGCAAATTTGATGACCTACACTGAGAATTGATTTCACATTTACTTAAAGATACTGTCTCCTTGTTGGGGAGGATCTGAGGTCAAAATTCAAATCAACTAGAAATTTTGTGTGTGAGTCCTTTGAAGAATATAATTCACCTGCATCTTAGTCAAAAAATTCAAAAAATCGGGATAAAATCTTTTTGACTATGATGCAGGTTAATTATATGCATTAAAGAACTCGTACACACAATTTCATGTTGATTTGAATTTTGTCCCCAGATCCTCACCAACAAGGAGACAGTATCTTTAATTTATAGTGATATAAAGGCTGATTGCCAAATTTTTGGAATGTCTTGGACATGAACACAGCCACAATAACAACAGACAACAGGGACTCCACAAAACAAACTGAAAGGTGGAAATGAATATTTTTGGTAGAATTTGCATTTGAGCTTGATTCATAGCGAAGAAAGAGTATACATTACTTCTACTACTATAAAAATATACAATTAAATATATAATTCTTTTAAAAAATATTTTTTCATCACTGATTCCCAAACGTTTATTCAGATATTTGACCCTTCACTGGTTAAACAAAGAATACATTGTGTAGTCCATATAAACCACAGCCTACTGGTACATGGCGTATGATTGATATCCAGTAAAGTCCGTTGCTGCCGGTGCACCACATCCTGTAAACTCCACAGGTGGCGCTCCTGCTGGGTACGTTGGTGCATCTTTAATAGTGGCTGGGTAACCTTCGGTTCCGGGGTAACCCCTGTCTTGTGCGAATGATCGGTCTTTTGGGTAAGCGTATGATGGATGGCCTGTGTACATGGAGGGTACAACACCTGGTTTGGCCTCGGGTGGGATTTCGATGGCACCATAACCCTGCAAGATGAAATCAATGAAAATTATTTTCTTTACAATCTTTTTGATACGAATCACGTGTTATTGAAATTAGAATTACAATGCAATTTAAAAATAATTCCTCTAGACAAAATAAAATCAAGCTAATTCAAAATTATTTAAAAGAACAACAGTAGAGTCAGCCGTCAAGGCAGCAAAGGGCCATCTTATGACCAAATGGGTGTATAAACTATATATGTCTTACCGGTATTTTTAATCTTTGTTCTGGAACTGTTCCATATAAATGGGGCACCATCGGTCGTGCTTGTGTGTAGAGACCCCCTAGTGCTGCGTAACCTTGGTGACCACCTGCAGGTGTCAGGTCAGCAACATCTGAACGGACCTACAATTTAAAGAATCATATTTTTAGAATACAAAGTTTGACGTTCAGCAGGTTGCTTAAAATTAAAATCAAACTAGAAAAAAATATCGAGTTTAAGAATAGATTACTTCACATTGGATAATTATCATCATGGTAAGAATTCTTCAATTAAATCCAAATATCTAGTTGAAAAAAAATATGTTTTAAAGTTTGGTTGTAATATTTTGAAGGTTTTTAAGGAATTAAAAAAGAAATGAAAAGTTCATCATCTCTCGGTTGCACACATATGTATATGTTTTCACACTTTATAACATTATACATACCGTGCCTAAAATATTAAGTGCTTTTCTTTTATCATCTTCATATGGAAATGCACTGAGAATAAACTCCTGACCAAGTCTCATTTGACAGTCGGTGAGTGCCCTAGAAGCAAAAAACATAATTAAGTTTCCTATTGTGTTATTATTTGAATTCAAATAAGAAACAGATGAATTAAAAATTAACCAATGCTTACAAATAATTGAAGATGTACCATGTGTCTTTTGTCTTTTTAATCAAGACGAGTAGAATAACTTTTTAAATTATTCAGAATTGGAAGCACATTTTAAGTTTTTTTGTTTATGAGCTAAAACATAATTCTTAATGTAGGTTATTTATTCCAATCCTCCAAACATTCCTCAAAGACAGTAAATCAATTGCTTGTTAATTTACTTCAATGTTTTTTGAAAATAAAGTCAAATTGTTTTAACAGATTTGATTATTTAATATGTTAGAAACCTTGGAATAAAATCACATTTTTACCTTTTTAAACAGTCTAAAATAATAAGTTTGTCGTTGTGTACACTGGCAGCCCCTAATATGCTTCTTGCATCTGAACACGACATGCGTACTAGGCGCTGAAATAAATTGAACTTTAATTAATTATATCCTAAACCAAAACATTTAAAAAGCCGTGTAGCATAATGAACATTTTGTTTTTGAAGTTTTTCATTTCACAATTTCCACACTTAATATAGTGGTTTTTGAACTAGTCTAGGAAACTAAAAAATTGAACAAGGCTTGCCATTGATTGAAATAATTGAGTAATTGTGATTTTTAAATTAATATTAGAATGTTCTAAATTTCAAATAAATATATCATATAAATTCTAATTTAAATGTTAGGAATTTTATGTCAAAACACATGTGTATCTATTACAATGAAATGATTTGATTCGTTTACAAAAAAATAAATAATCAAGGCTGTATGGGAAATGAAACGCCTTAGTGAAAAGACAGAAAAATTCAGATTGGGTCCAAATTGTTCTATCTTTTTCATATTAATGAAATCCATATATCTAGACAAGACACATGAATTTCATTACATACATGTGTTTAATTATTAAAAATTAAATATTGATGATGGATTGACATTCTGCAATAACAGTAATCCTACATATTATTGCCAACAAAGTAGAATGGTGTATATTGGGAGACTCACCGGTTCCATGACTTGCATCGCTCTGACTTTATGTGATGGGGATGCAAAAGCATATAACACACGTGTGACCTAGAAAAAAGGCAAAACATTTCAAAATTTAAATAATTGGATGATAGATGAATCTGTTTATTCATTTTTGAAAATACCAATTAATCCAGTTAGAAGAGTTCATATGTAAAAATATATTAATCTGACTCCATGAAATCGACTCCATTGCCAAATATCAATCTAAATCGTATTGAAAATATTAACTTACCTGGTCTGCATTGAATTGACTCTTACTCCTAAATAAAATTTCAATTTTTGACTCAGGTGAACCAGTTTCCTGAAATAGAAATTAAAATTATTTTTTAAAATGGAACATTATAATTTTTGAATGAATGAAACATGAATCATTGACTATCGTATTGCAAATTCTTGGTAACAATCACAATAAAAGTATAACAACTTCATATCAATTTATCGAATTATCTGGGTTGCATAAGAAAGAACTGAGTATGAGAGAAGTACACGCAAACCCGCTCAACTCATTGTCTTAAATATTAAGTTGTCTTCTCAAATAAGTTCATGTGGGGCAACCGCACGAGGGTGGATAGGTCACCTCTGCTCTCACATCCCCGAGGGGTTGGAAAATTATAGAAATTATACGGCCATGGTAGGCAAACGCCCTCTATTGAGTTTTGCCTGTTAGTGAGATTAACAATTAAGTTTAATCACGCAAGCCCTCTTAAAAAATAAGTCATCATCTTTCATAGTGTCCTGAATGTGATGAGTTAAGCGATGAAACATGTACAGGGAATTTGGTTAACCGTAAAGCGTAAAGCAAAGGGTTTGATCTAGGGTAACTGTGAGTAATTCCGAGGCATGTGGTAATTCCCAGGTATACCTTCAGTTCTACATCTTCTAGAAGTTCTTGTATAAAATCAATACTGCAGGTTCTTGACCCATAACAAAATTGTTTGAATGCACTATAGAAACAAAGTAACCGCGCGCGACTTCCACGTGAAAAACGCTAACTTTTAAAAAGTAGGTCAAATTAGCGATATTTCCCACGAATTTGAGACTACCTCGTTACTTTTTGCCTGAATTCAACTAATTTTGCAAAATCTGTCTTCTGTTTGAATGAATAAGGTGTCGGAAATGCTAAATTTGATAAAGGTAAGAAATTCAAGTCTTTTCAAGCTTTATGTTATTTTTTATTGAAGTTTTAAATCAGATACCTCGGAATTACCAACACTCTTTCAAATCGTAGTGGGTCTCGTTAAAACGATCGTACCTATGAAATCTAACGGTCAATTTTCAAAAAAGATATACTCATATAATCATGAGTAAAATATGCAGTGATACATGTAGAACTTACTGACAAAGGTAAGGCCCGTTTTTTCCACAGACGCCAAAACGTTGCTAAAATACCACGGAATAGCTCGCACTAACCCTAGCATCTTGGCCACACTCAGTCACAATTTAGTCACAAATTCCAAAAACACCACACTGATTAAGAGTATTGAACTATTGAAATGGAACAGAATCACATCTTTTGATACGATTTTCACCGTTCATTGACGATTATGACATGCAAGTGAACCCATGCAGAAATTCTTATTTTGTAAATATCTATTCCAGTTTCCTGCTTGTGTTTACAAATTTTACTCATGGAAAACAACATCTGATTAATTTGTTTTGATCACAAACCTGGTTTATCCTTGCCATCAACGTTTCGAAGCTGTTATCCATCATGGCCACTCGTGTCATTGTGCTAGCAGTGTATAAAACTACCCGGCAAAACAAAACAAAAAGTAAGAAAAGAGTGCACTTTGCTTGCTTGGCAACGGGAAAATACCGGATACGGAAGTTCGTAACCGGCAATCAAATAAGTTCGAATAAAGACTTGTCGATGTTGAAAATTGTAAATTTGGTCAGAGTTGGTTAAAATATTTGCCAATTTATCCTCAAATAGTCCACTTTATAAGCTTTTAGAGCAAAAAGTTCTAAAAGCACGATGTAACGGAGTTGTTAAAAAAACATACTAACCGCAGTGCGCTCTATCGACAAATGGCCGAACTAATGGAAACACATTAACGAAACGCGTTTTCAGTTGCGGGGCTTTCATGTTGTAAATTGCATGTTCTGAATTACGATTTTTGAAAAACTAGCACCAAGTGTCCACTTTTGAGAAAAAAATGTGCATCGTAAACAAAATGTAATTTTTTGATTTTTCTGGTTATTTTCTGTCAAACATATTGACGGCTCTTTGCCCTACCTAAATAAATTGTTTTGAGAATTTACCATATTATAATATATTAAGTCTCTGTTGTAACCATTTAAAATTCTTTTTTTTTAAATAATTCTGTAGTTTTTGGAAAAATCAAATATAAAATAAGCCAATCTTTTTCAATAAGACTACACAGAAATGTGAACTTGAGTGATGATGTCATTACAGGCTTAACAATGTACATTCCGACCCCCTAAAGGGGTACATATTTATCGATTGGCCATAAAACTAATTTATTCCACAAATAGCGATGTGAACGTGCCCCTGCAGTCAAAGAGATAATTATGTT
>JAOXYC010179579.1:0-12889 GCA_028565715.1 Phoronis pallida
TCCAGTGACTGTTCGCATTGATGCAAGCAGATGTTATTGTTGAAAATCAATGAAAACCAGCATTATACCCCCTTTAATTTTTGCATGCGTGAATGGCGATTTGTGAAAAAAAAAATCTTCACAAAATCACTTACCGGCAACCCAGTCGATCGCCAGACCCCTGATGCCATAGGAGCCAACACCGCTTGTAATAATCTCCTGATAGCCAGACCCATCTGCTTTAATGCTATGTATGCCCTTGTTAGTTCCAATATCCGCCCAATAGATGGTGCTGTTGGCAGCATGAATATCAATTGCAACAGCATTCATATCTGAAAAAATATATGCAAGTCGAGCATTCAAAGAGAATGTTTTTGCGAACTTGTCATTTTAAATATTCATAAATACCCATTAAGAACAAACTTTGGTTGTTCAGACTAAATGGTGTCAAAAAAAGCATTTCTGAAAATGAAGCCCATTTTACAATTTTTTCAATTTGATAGAGAATTCTTTAAAGCTCATAAAGAAAGATATGAGAATAAAAAAGAGTGCAATATAAGTAGGACACTTGCACTAAAATCCATTAAACGTCTAACTTTTTCACATTACCGCATGTGAAAGCAACTTACCTTTCTCAGCAATGGGAACCATGGGTTCATCATGATATCCGGCAACGACAGGCACGCCTCTAATCACCGACATCTGGGAGATGATTGGATATGAGGTAATAGCTGGAAAATGAAAATAATAGAATATGCATCTTTTAACTGAAAGTGTTATGTATGTCAATTTTGTGTCTCTTTCACAGGCAAATCAGTCACCTCTTGAAAAATCTTATAAAATTCTGTTTCTTCTTGAATGTTTTAATGAAAGAATAGGCTTTTTTTAGAAAGAAAAATCATCAGAATGAGCCTATGGTGGATTTTAAGATTTTTCAAAAACATATTAAATCAATCATATTATATTTCCACGCTCTGTTCCTTTCAAAGCCTTGACGTTGTGTGGTTTGGATTTCCACCTTTATAAGTCATAACAAAAGTAGTTGTGTGAGAAAGGCCATTTTTAATTGCCTTCATCATTAGGGAGAAGCGTACCTGTACAACTAAACGTGGCCGTGGTAATGAAGCCCATTCCACAAGCACACTTCCTGGTGTTAGGACCATCAGGTAGACACATATGTTCACAGTTTCCATTGTTAAATGTACATGGGGACTGACCTGCAAATGAGAGTTAAGTTTAACTTAAATGAAAAAAATCATCAATCACACTTTGTTTGTGAGCAGAGCTTGGAATAACCCAGACAATTTGTGACATTTTAGAAAAAAACTCCCCGAAATGTTGACGACCAAAAAAAAGGTCCACGTCTGCCGTAGGCATTTTGAAGCCCCATTCATTGCTTGTGCACTTTGTTGTTCACGTTTGGTCAGTGGTACCATGATAAAGGCACCTGCAATGCTCAACAAACCATTATTTTCATTTTTTTTATTTTCAAACAGAGGCTAATGTTGAATTATTCTATGTAATTCCCTATTCCAGGGTCTTAAAATTGATTACTTTCATTGGAAGACAAGAATGAACTTGAGATTTGTGACAATCAGAGTTGAAAGTGAACATTTTTTAAGTGCGACGTAACATATTTAAAACAGAAAATTAAACCCAAATGAACAAAAAAATCCTGAAATCCAGATAAATCCTGAAACTTTTTCATCTCTGACAATGAACAACACAACTCACCTCTTGCATATCGCGTTGAATCAAATGCCTTCATGGAGCGAACCAATCTAAAGTTGTCCCTGATCACTCGAGCACCTTGTCCGCTTATTTTATCGATGCGTGTGATGGATTCATGGCTTGTATCGTAATAAAACAGATATGGACTGCCAAGAGTGAGTGCGGATGGACTCTCTAAATTTGAGACAAGAACTGAAGCCGTGCCAGAAATTGTATCATACTTCATAATCTGAAAGGGGAAGAAGTATCAACTGCAGAATTAGTATAATTTCAAATGGTTAAATCAAAAAAACAGATCAGAAAATATTTTCGAAAACACTCTGGGAATTTTCACTCAAGAATTTTAATTTTTTTAAATGCAAAAACATTTGGAACTTGACTAGGAATGAAACCCAGGTGTCCCTGTTTGCCTGACAGATGCTCTACCAACTGTGCTACCCAACCCCTACTATTTTCCATGCTAATCTTATCACTATAAGCCGGTAAATGGAATCACTCCATGAGTGGCACATTTTTCGCACACATTTTTGCTGAAAGCAATTACACCACATTTGGGTGAAATAAGAATTTTAATAAGAATCCAAACTCATTGCCTACCCTAGGTGTGTATTGTTCAGTCCAGTATAGCATCTTAGTCATGGCGTCCATGGTCAAGAACTGTAGTCCACCTGACATTTGTGTATACAGTGTCTTGGACTCTGTACCATCCATATGCACTCTGGCCAGCTTCATTGGAACACCGCGACATCCTTCATCCAACCAGTAAAGAACACTGAAAGTGAAACCAGTTTAAATGAGCAAGCCAATTCTAAAACAGCTGGCAACAAATAAGTGAACAATTTCAGGAAAAAAATGCTGACTGGGCTGAACAGCAGTCGCCAAAAACAGCTAATACACTTTTTAAGTGGCATTGTCTTTTTTCTTATAGATCTGCAATGTTTCAGATAGTTTAATGCTCAATTAAAACAGTACCATGACATCTTTAGCAAAACAAAGACTTTTATAAACTATGCATATTTTGCCTAAAAGGGACCATCCCAGTGGCTATTGCTTAGAGCACCAATGACTTTTCACATCTACATTATAATTAGTATATATTTGCTAAAGCACATTAAACTTATCACCCAAAAACTCTTACCCCTCCTCAGGATGAACAACTAGTGATTTAGGCTGACAGACCCCATTGGCAGTGCCATCGTTCCTTAAGAGAATCTTCCTGTAGTTCTTGTCACCATCCATCTGCACCACTTCAATGGTCGACTCGTTGGTATTGCCAAAGTAGAGGTTTCTTGCCAGCCAATCAATGGTGATGCAATGTGGAACTCCCAGAATTCCATGGGGCAGGAAGGGTGTGACTTCCCCTCCATACAAGCTGATTTTCTTTATGGTGCCCTGAAATACACATTGCAGCAGGTCTTATCATGCTCATTGACACTAATGTCCCCCAAACTGCTAAAGTGAAAAATGTTAGATCGAAGGTGACAAGAAATGTGGTGTGGTTTACATCTTATGTCACAATTGTGCAAGAACTTATATTTGTGAGACATGGAGGGCATAAGGCATTAAGATTAAAGAACACAAAGACAAGGGAGATGTTGAAAACTGCAGAGTTTTAAAAATCTGCTGTAAGGATGATGTCAACTATCATAAACAGTCATGTTATTAATTGGGAGAACTATCACTATATTGTGAAAAAAAGTAAAGTTTTTAACTTACATTGGAAACATCTGACCAGTAGACCATGTGGTTTCTACTATCGTAGTCTATGTCATAGGCACCACTGATACCAGTCACAGGAACGAAGGCATTCAGTGCTTCACCTGAGCCATCAAAATACATCCCGCTGATCTGCACTTCACGAGATAACATGAGAAAGGTGTCGTTCACTGAAAAAATAGGCAGTAGATCCTGGAAGTCTTGTGACATTTTTTGTATTTCGCCATTTTGAACAAAGTGCACACAATGAGATTCTTTCTATCTTACATAGCTTCGCATGTGCGTCTGTATGTATTTCAAGCTATGTAAGTCCAAAACTTGATTCTCTATGAAATTATACACAATATATTCTTCATTTCTAATGACAATAGCTATTCTTCTCAATAAACTAATCTTTCATTCTAACATCCATATACCAAACATAGCTCGGAAACGCTTTCAGTGAGTATATAAGCCTACAACAAGATGGCCTTAATAAATAACGTCCAATTTAAGAAGTCACACAGACTTCACAAGCATGTCAAAGAAATATTCAACAACCATTACCTGCCATACAAGTAGTTCCCTTGAGTTTCAATCCTACGGGACATGCACAGGTGTAACCAGGATCTCTGAAGGTGATTTGTGGCGCCAATAGACAAATATGACTACATGGACTGCCGGCACATGGATTAGTTGCTGAAAATATCAAATCATTAGAACTATATTTAAAAGGCACACAATAAGAAAGCAAGTATGGTGCATGGAGCATAAGCCATCAACAAGATCGTCCACATAACGATTAATGTTCATCTGTCGTGGTGATATTATATATTAAGATCGTCCACAACTGTGGAAAACCTAGCTGGTGTCCAGTAGCATTCAAAACCCAGGTCTTCACACATTTACAGCAGTCCCCCATGTCTCTTTTGATAGACAACACTCTGATTAGATTTTAATTTTTATCTAATCCAATGAACATGGTCTAAGCAATTGGGTTGTTCCTTGTCCTCCAGGAACCTACCTACCTACCTATTCTCTTCATTCCATGTGGATCATAAGGCGTCAACAATTGCCCTCCATCTTGGTCAGACCCTTGCCAGTAACTGCGAAAGGGTTTAAAAGGTTACCCCAAAACAATCACCAATTCAGATTACATTAATCAAAGTTCTCACCTGTTGGCTGTCTCACTGGGTGGTGAGCGACGATGCCCAGGGGTGAGTTAAGTTGTTGAAGATGGATTCTGTGATCCGTGCAATTAAACTTGTTACAGCTAGCAATGTGGTTAAGAGCGCGGTCTGTCCAGTAAATGTTGTTCTCAAATATTGTCATGCCGTATGGGTGGAGGATTACCTGGAATATGAGAAAGGAACTAAGAACAGGATCAGGCAGTGATCATCAGTGATTGAAGAAACAGTTTGCCAACCCTTCACCAGGAGTTGCCGCAGTCTCTGTCAGCCTCATTTTTAACATTTCGAACATACTTATAAAGATGGTGGATGATCTTTGAACAATTTCATCTGGTACTTTTTAAATGGTGAATGACTGTGAATTACCAACAATTAAAACTAGATGCTCTTTCATAACTATTTAAAGACAGTATTCATTCACAAACATGAGATTCAAACAATGCCTGATTTTAACAAAACTTTACAATCCATGACAAAACCTTACATGATCTCCATGTAAAACCATAGTTAAGCCACTCCCATCATAATTGATGTAGCCAATCAGATCCAAGTGGGAGTCGGTGTAGAACAGTTTTCGAGTAGGGTAGTCGATGGTTAACGAACTTGGGTAATAAACTCTTTTGTCCAATATGGTCATTCTGTTTGTCCCGTCCATTCCAGCACGCTCTATCCGGGGCTTTGTTCCCCAATCGGTCCAGAACATATACCTTGAACCAAAATTAAAGTTAAAACAATGAGCAGTGTTTTAAACACGTAAAATTAATTCAACAAAAAAATTTGAATGTTTGAAAACATGAACTTCTTCATTCAAAATCCTTTGAAAATCTTTTCAGATTTGTCAATTATTTCAGAAATATCCAGAAACATTAGCTGCTTGAAGTGAAGATTGAGCTTGTTCTGCCTGGAATCATATATTTGTAATTTAGAGCAGTAGGGGATTGGCATGACAACCATGTTAGATTTTGTACAGCTGTTGCCAATGAGTCAGAGAGCATAATTTCGTAGATACGAAAAACCACTCAATAAGGTCAGTGGTGCCGAACATTGTTGCATTTTTAATCAGACTTATTTTAATAGACTGAATTAAAATTACCTGTCTCTTGGGTCTAACACAATGTCTCTAGGATTCGTCACATTGTCTGTAATAAGAACGGTTCTCCAACTACCGTTAAGTTTAGCTACTTCAATGGTCTCCAACCCATAGTCAACCCAGTAGAGGTTTCGTCCAACCCAGTCAACAGCAAGACCCTCTGGCACTGACATCCCACCATTGACGAGCTAAACAAGAAGGTAAAATTGTTATAATTGAAACCAAAACTAACATTAACTTAAAAAAACATTTACTATTATTAATATTTATTTTTTTGAAACTGTTCTTGGCCATTTTAGACAATTTTGTGGTAAGAAATTATTGACTTTTAGTCTAGCTAATAAGGAACACCAGAAACTGACTGTCTCGTCTCATTGTCTAGCTTTTGACTAAAAATGTTCTGCAGAGAAAAAGGTGTGAAAATCTATTATTCACTATCAAATTTGGTACTGTAAAATTATATGGTTTGCACTCTTTTGGTAACTTTACAATTTCTCAACAAATACACTTCATTTCACCACCACTTACCACAGTGACGTTAGTCCCATTGTAGTAAGAGCTGTAGAGTTTCTCTCCACCAGCGTCCGCCCAGAATATTCTGTCTGTTTGACTGTCAAAGTCTATACCAGAGACCAGTGCGGAGCCGGGTACATCGATGATGAAATATGATGCTGAAGTCAGGTTGATTCTCACAATATTGTTGACATTTGATGCTATAATGTAGGCTGATGTTTTATCTGCAAAACAATATGAGCAGACAACCATGTGATAACATCACTAAAAGGTAAACTTAAATTAACCAGTTCAGTTCGGATTTTTTCTGTTTTCAAATTCATTTAATTGACCAGGACTGCAGTGTATATCCTGTATCACAAGTCCAACTGCGAGAACCCTTGGTGTTATAACAGCACTGACTACAAGCCATGAATATCATTTAGTGCCTGTAAAGTTGTGGTTAGAGTCTCGGCCTTTCAACGAAAGCTGCGCTAGGATAAGATGGTATTGTGAAACTTTAGCGATCGCAATGTAGCACTTTCTGAACCAGAAAGAAAGGGGCTATAAAAGAACTGAGTACATTTAACATTGTAACAATGTTTACCTGTAGCTTCACATGACCGTTTATCAGGACTAAGTGTATATCCAGTATCACATGTACAACTGTAAGATCCCTTGGTGTTGTTACAGAACTGACTGCATGAAGCCATGCTGGCACATTCATCAACGTCTGAGATAAAGGTTAATGCCATTAAACACTGATCAACTTCTTTAACAATGTGCTTCATATATCAAATTGGATTTGTCTTCAGATGTACAGCAAACGACAATAAATTTTACCAATTTGCATAATAAAACATTGTTCTTTGAAGTCCATTACCACTTAACTTTCCTTCAACCACAGAGAAAATATCTATTATATTTGATAGCAAATGTTGTGTGAAATTTTCAACCCAGACATGGGTATTTCAAAATTTGCACCAAAACTATAACAATATCCATGAACTTACCCACACAAATCTTGGTATCATTCAACTTCTGACCCTCGGGACAGTAGCATTGCGCCCCAAATGGTGTAGTCTCGCAGGCGAAACTACATCCTCCATTGTTCACAGCACAGGTGTCATCATCTAGAAATGAAACGGAGAGCAGAGATGTTAGTCAAATATTGAATAAATTCTAGCCATGAATAACTCACAAACATCAAATGAGGCAGATAACATATTTCATTAACAAAAATAAAAGTATTTGGTGTCAAAAATCATGAAGTTTTACCTATTTTATTATAAAATTATTTACTGCACAGTTTAACAGTTTATAAGCATTAATTGTCAATTTGGGCACCAAAAGATTACGGGACATTATTCTGTTTAAGAAAATGTTGATTTCAATCGAAACCTTAGTATAACTGTCCACACTATATGACTTACTACACAGTAAGCCCTCATCTCTCCCTCCAGGACAGTCACTGGCACCGTCACAGAACTTGGAGTGGTCAATACATGTGTTCAGGGTCAGCGGACATCTAAACTGACCAGCAGGACAACCTGGTGGTGCTGTTGGCTCTGGGAACAAAAATTTCAGAAACATTACTTGAGAGTGTGTTAATGCCGAAGTTGTATAAAACTGGACAGTTGACTTCAGAGTCATTGAAATCTCATTATGATGTTAATCAAACATAGATCAAGAAAAAATCAAACTACGGTCGGAAGTATGCAATTTAAAAAGAACTTGGGATTGTCTACACTGGAAAAATTCTTGAAAGTTTTGTCATTAAACAGTGCGTCATTAAACAATCAGACTGACCAGACTCTTTAAAAAAACAGTGAACCCATATTTTGTGAAATTTATAAAAAAATATCTGAATTTACGATCGATATATGTAAAACAAAAAATTTCCCAATTTTGGTGATTTTTTTGTAATTTTGCTTTAAACATACCGCACGATGCTTCATCACGCCCATCAAAGCAGTCATCGTAATCATCACATACCCATGACGAAGGTATGCAGTAGTCACCACAGCTGAAGTCATTACCACTGCAAGTCACTGCAATTTACAGAAATTGAGATCACACTTCAAAATTCCAACTATTTACAAAAGATATTCCTTAAGTTTATAGCTTTCGAGCCAAAATATGGCGAAACCTGTGCAGTTTATAGTCCTTAAAATATGTCACCTTTCACCTCTACAATTCCGAAAGAGGAAAGAAAGTAATACTTGTTAATAACATTACAAAATTGACGCAGTTTTTGTTTTAATGCATTCAAATATGGTCTCAGCCATGTTATATACATTGCCTCCTTGAGCCAAACCGTAATAGTTACCTTCAGCTGAACACTCAGGATCGCTCTCGTCAGATTCATCGGGGCAGTCCTTCGTTGTATCACATTTCCAGGCAGCTGGGATACACTGACCTGATTGGACGCACTGAAATTCATCGTCATGACAACCTCCAGGAGGTCGTGTTGCTGATAGATGAAAAAGAAAACACATTTAGAAAATAAAAATTGTGCAATACGCGATTGTGAGGGGTATTAAAAAGTTGAAACAATGCATTTTTTTTAAAATGGAAAGACATTTTAATGGTTCTAATGAAAAAACTATTAGAAATGCTTGTGCATAATTGGTCAATCATAGATCAAAAGTGTCAGTGTTGAAAATCACCAATGTATCGAAGTGGTCATTTTCCAATAGGTTGGTTTAACCTTTGACTATCAGGTAAAAAATCCTAGTAACAAAACAAGCAATCACACCACCTTTATAATGTTTTAAACGACACAATAATAATGTATGGGAGATAGGGACTGATTAAGACCTGAGGTAAGTTGGAAATCATCATAACATTTCTCCATATACTTACGACAGTTCTGTTCGTCAGAATCATCTGCACAGTCAATATTCCCATCACACCGCCTATACATCGACACGCACAACCCGTTACCACACACAAACTTTCCTGTGCAGTTGCATGAGAGTTCATCAGCCATGTCGTTGCAGTCTGCGTAGCCATCACACTGCCATTGGTTTGGTATACAGAGGCCATCGCCACACTTGAACTGAATTTCCGGGGAACAGGTTGGGTACTCTGTAAACAAAATTTGACCAACGTCATAATCTTGAAAGAGATTATATAATAATTTAAAAATAATGGACTATGCATTGGTGAACATTCATCAAATTTGATTAGACCATAGACTAATAGTAGAAAAGATCCCCAACTTGTGCTTGGCGTAATGGTTTGTCTTACGTAGTAGAAAAGTCTGTTTGCCTCGGTTCCATACATGGTTTTGAGAAGGTACCATTTCAATGCCGATTTGAGACTTGGGTTTGAAATACGCACAACCGGATATGAACAGGTACCATCTCGTTTTTCTTGCTTCACGAAGTTAAGTTGTGGATCTGTTCTTCTATTTATCTATGATTAGACCAACCTCAAATATATTCGAACAAAAAATATCCAATTTGGCAAAAAAACAACCCATCTCATCAATATTGGCAACAACCCGACCCATATCTATACCAAAATTGCCGAGACTTATAAATAAGCCTGTCAGATTCAACTTTTTCCATGGAAATGCTCCCCAAGAATTTGAGGCAGAAAATTAAGTCTCACCACATCCTCTCTCATCAGACCCATCTCCACAGTCGTTATCTGTATCACATCGATAGTTATCACTGATGCACAGATTGCTATCACATTTAAACTCCCAGCTATGACATGTTGAGATGTTACCTTAAGAAAAGAGAAATAAAATTCAAAATCAGCAACACAGTTTGTCCACTCTATACTATTTCCATAAACAATTCATAAGAAATTGCTTTGAATATTATTTCCAAGAAAAACATCATTCTATTGTATTTTATTACTTATGTTGAAGCATTATTAAGCACATAATGTAATAATGTCTAATAACAATGTTATTTAATCCCAGTTTATGTTTGATAGGTTGTTTGCAGAAATTGTCAGACCTTTAAGTTAAAATGAGTTGATGAAGAGAGAGTATACTCAATAAATTTCCTATCGGACCGTGATAGTGATACCAGCCCAATTTCCAGCTCGATGTGAAATTTACCAAGTCATAAACTATCTATTATCCAACAATGGGAATTGTTGTCACTGAGATAGTGATGTTTGCCATTTTTGCTTGAATTTAACGACTGCGTTTACTTCATCGGTTCATCAGCGAGACACCCAATTTTTATTTAAAAACTCGGGGCATCATATCGATAGCATTTATTGTGACAAAAAGGTTAGTTACATACAGTCGTTTAAACAACCTTTACAAAAGACACATGAAAATTTGCCACATATATCTACCATACATATAGCACACATACCACAATTTGATTCATCACTCAGATCGCCGCAATCGTTGTCGCCATCACAAAGCCAGAATGGACTGATGCAACGACGTGTCGTGTTACACTTGAAATACCCCGCTGAACAAGTAAGATCTGTTTGTTAAAATAAGAAAAAAAGAAAAATTTAAGATGTCTGTTTCCTGACAATGTTGAAAATACCATATAAGCGAAACAGGAATCAATTTCTGCAATTGAAGTCTGAAAGTGTTGTCCACAACCAAATGCTGGACTCCAGTTAAGATGAAAGTTTGCATATATTGTGAACAAGAAGAATGTCATTGATCTCCACAAAATAATTCAAAAGTGAATGAAAAGGCATAGTTTTCATTTGTAGATTAATATAAGTCAACAAAGTATAAGGCAAATTCAATTCGCAATTCATAAAAATGCTGTAGTTAAATTTATCATATGGGATGATTTCATGAAAATATCATAATCTAATAACTTGCGGTCATTTTCTTTCAAATATATTACAATGCAAGAAAAACCTAAAATTAGGGCTGCTAAGTTGGTTTAAGCCATATAAACATAGACAGAGGCAACATGACAGAATATGCAAAATTATTAGTTTGCTGTATTAGGTCAACTTTGAAAAGACAAACATTTTAGTTAAAATTGAGTTGAAACATGAACAAGCAATATACCAACCTTCAAGAGTTGGACACCCATCTTCATCAGAGTTATCAAAACAGTCGTTCTCGCCGTCACATTTATAACCGTTGTATATACAACGACTGTTGTTACACTGTAACTCCCATGATGTGCATGGATTGAGTGGCGGCGCGTCGACGGCAAAACATGTGTTCTGGTCAGACGTGGAGAGATTCATGCCGTACGGACAACCACAGACTCTCGTCATTCCACCCATTGGATAACAGAAGTGGGAACATCCGCCATTTTGTGTAAGGCATGGATGACCAGCTGCAATAGCGAGAACGTTTAAGTGATGACTCAACAACTATATCTATGCAAAAGTCATACCTAGTGACTTAACAATGTGTCAGTAATATGTAGATTTTGACCACTATTTTTGTTACAAATTAATTGGATATATTTGGTCTTTAAGTTCTTCCATACATCCAGATAAACATTGCTTACTAAAAAGCAATTTCCAGTGTAACCTCATGTCTTCATTTTTTATTAAAAAATTATGCTTTAAACTTTGGAACTTTGATTGTTCAACATTTCTTTCCAATGAGCACTTATAAAATAAACACAGAAATTAGTTTATGCTTTTACTGGCTGAAAGTGATAAAATTTTTATACAAGAAAAAATTTGCAACTCGACAGGGAATCGAACCTAGGTCTCCCTGTTTGCCAGACAGGTGCTCTTCCAACTAAGCTACCCAGCCCCTGCAGTGCCTCAAAATAATGAGTTAAAGTTAAAACTCACCAATGGGTTGCTGCGTCGCTGTGCCATAGACTGCCACCTGGTGGAGTCTGTTCAGACCTTCCCGCATACGAACCACACTCTTGTCTCGACTAGTCATGTTGAGACGGAATATTGCCCTGTATTCCCAGTCTGAATAGTAGATGCTTCCTGTCAAAACAATGATCGAGTTCCATTAATCAACTATGTTAATATTGGTAAAACTAATTCATTATCTTGGAGACTTACGTTTAGTTGGATGGATTGAACTACGTTATGGACCTCCATCAAGGGTCCTTGGTCACGTGATGAAACTGGAGACCATGAACAATATTTTTCAACATATGTTAATATTACTTTATATTCCCAGTCTGAATAGAACGTATACTTCCTGTCAAAACAAATGAGCTTAATCAATCAACAATCACTAGGATAATCATTTTCCGACTGTAAATTTAAACCTTCAGAAATTAGTGCAAAACAGATTTTGAATTCCAATTACATACAACTATCAGGCATAGCACACACCACTTTCAGTACTAGAAAATTCAATTACGACAAATTGTCACCATTCATACCAGAATTAATCCAATTTCCTTAGAGCTTCAAAATTTTACCAGTTGCAAACCAAAATACTGATAATGCAACAAACTCACCATTGAAATATGCCACAGAAAATGGATGGAGAATTGTTGGTCTTGTCGTGATTTGGTAAGCTGCTCCCCCGTCTAAACTCACAGAGTAGATGCTAAAATAATTAAAGAATGGAGAGATCAATTTAGACGTTCATACGCCCTTTATGGCGAAATTAGCCAAAAATGGCATTGAAACCACATTATTAATAACCCAGGTTCGATGAATCACCTCTAGCTTTTTCCCAAAACCAGAGGTTGTGCCGTTAAAGTTCCATTAATTTCTGGAGACATTCGCCCCTACTCGTGTTTTCGTAGGACTGAAAGGCTATTGTTCGCCCAGC
>JAOXYC010179690.1:0-12889 GCA_028565715.1 Phoronis pallida
AGAACTCGTACACACAATTTCAAGTTGATTTGAATTTTGACCCCAGATCCTCACCAACAAGGAGACATTATCTTTAAACGCCTATAAACGCCCGTATTAATTTACGACGCAACATCGCACTTTAGGCTTTTCAGGAACTTCAGCTAGCAGTCTCTGTTCAGTCCTGGCGCTTCTCAATTCCGCTTGTTCTTGAATCAAGTGATACACAATTTTGTCAAATAATGCACTAACATTGGCACCGGTCTCCGCACTGACTTCAATATAGTCGAGATTTTTTTCATAAGCCCACTTGTGACCGTCGTGTTCGCTTACTTCTCGTTGGTCAGTTAGGTTAGATTTTGTACCAATTACGATTAAGAAAACGTCTTTACCATTTGGTTGTTGTAATTTCTTGACGTCATCGTACCTAAAAACGAAAAACAAAAGAGACGGTTAACTTCAGTTTTTTACCATTAAAGTGATATAACCCTAATAGAGCATTTTGTTATATTAGATTAGAACTAAAATTTACCTAACTAACCTGCTAGATGGACATTGGACAGTGCGTGATTTATAATTCGGATAGGCTACAGGTTCTTATATTTACCTACCCTTCAATATGTAATGGCACTTAATGCCTAAGTACATAAGTGATATTAGCGAAAAAGTTACATGAGTGATAACTTAAAGATACTGTCTAAGTACATAAGTGATATTAGCGAAAAAGTTACATGAGTGATAACTTAAAGATACTGTCTCCTCGTTGGTGAGGATCTGGGGAGAAAATTCAAATCAACTATAAATTTTGTGTATGAGTCCTTTGATGAATATAATTAACCTGCATCTGGGTAAAACAATCTGCCAAGGAGTGATTTGAGGGCTTTTTATCCGAAAAAAGTAAAACTCTCCTAGGAGAGGATTTTTATCGTATATAAAGATTTACCCCTCTATAGTTTACCCCTCTATAGATTTTTTGAATTTTTTACTAAGATGCAAGTGATTTATATTCAACAAAGGACCCGTGTGCAGAATTTCTAGTTGATTTGTGTTGTAGACCATAATTTGGACCAACAAGGAGACAGCATCTTTAATTCTCCAGAAATTTCTTTACTAAGGACCACGTACACAATTTAAAATATTTCTAGAAATGTGTTTAAAAACATGTATTTACAAATGCACTGACACCTTCAATAGCTTCAAGTTAAAAAATACGATCTCTCCAAGTTTTTAAACTTAAAAAACTGTCAAGCTTTCTTAAAATGCTCGTGCTGCCTTTCGGTTAAAGTGACAGAGGTCAGACACATGTTTTGAACTTTGAAATTAGCCAGGAATTTAAACAAATAAACATAAAGACCGCTGGTAGCACGATTAATTCGACATAAATAATTATCGAAAACAATTAAGTCTTTGCTAAGTTTTGTCAAAATCCATCAAGATGTTTAATTTCAAACTTTTTTTGAAAAAGAAATAGAATGATTGATGGCCAAAATAAAACTGTGTTTTAACATTTCAATCTTCAGATTAGTTTTCACTGCATTCAACAGCCAATTAAGATTTTAATACTTTTGTAAAAAAAATAGTTTTTAACTTAAATTATATTTTTAACTTAAATTATATTTTTTATGTAGATTGTGGAGAGAGTATAACTGGGAATCAGTTGTGTGACAGGATTTCATACTAAAATAGAATTTAAAGACTTGCCAGTATCAAAAATAAAAATTAAAGTAGAATACGCCATGCGATGTTTGGTGTACTTTGGGGGTTCCGCAACCAGGCTGATTTCTGATTTTTATTGTAGACAAAGAAATATCGACCAGACTCCGGCAGAGACTTAAAAGAGAGAGTTGAAAGTAAAGATTTAGCTTCGTTTAGTTAGTTCTGTTACTACACACAATAACAAAATATTCAACTTTTAAGTCTTTTATATTGCTATCTGTCAATTTACCGTTACTGTGCAACACATATCTTCCAAAGCATGAAGATAGGTCACCAATTACGTCATAATTAATTTAGTTGTGAGAGAGAATGCGAGTGTGAATGGAACCCTGGATGTAATGTTCACGGAACGATTTCCGGGGTGGGTGATAAACTTATTTATTACGTCATAATGACACCAGTGACATCATAATGTAACCAGTTGCGTCACAATGCAGTCAGTGATGTCATAAATGAATGTCTTATTGTTTTAAAAAAACCTTAAATTATGTTTGGAAGATCCATTTTGCAAAATAACGGATAATTGACAGTTAAATCACCATAATTATTGGATATTTTGTTTTTGTGTACAGCTTCACTAAACTGATGATAAAGGTTGACTTCAGGCCTCTTTTAACACCCCGTGCTTTATGTTTTCACAAAAATAATATCCATCTTTTACGAGCTCTTTGTGGTCGTACGTTATGAATGCAGGTGCGTTGAAATTTCTTTGTTCATTTTCCAAGTGTTTTACATAATATCTATAGAGACTGACTGTTTATTGACATTATCCACAAACCCTTTAGTCAGGTGATATAACCGGTCAATATATGGAGTGATACGGGTTATGCAATTCTCAGACACTGAAGACGTAACGTAATTTAATCTCGGAAATTTATAAGCCCATACCCCCATATCGATTTTGTGCAGGAGTGGTGGAAATAACTAAAACTCTCACGGTGATAGAGTCAGTTTTATTAACCGAAAAATCAAATTCCGATACCAATTGTGATTCGTGACAGCCCAATTGTTTACAAATGCAGTGATTTATAATCTATGGCCCGTACATGAATAGACACAACATATTCTTTAGTTGACAGTTCATTTTTTAATTTTAGCGTATCTTTAAAAACATGGCAGCTATTCCCAGACACTATACGTCATAGAAAACTTGAAATAATTATAATATTTGGCTCGGACAATTATCTTTGGATTTTTAAATGATATTTTTATGATAGGTCTCTTTTAAAGAAGTTTATGTGACAGATGTCAATCAGTGTGTATTACTGTAATCAAGTACTATGAAATGGCAATTGCATTACCCGTGTGATGTAATATCGTTTCTTTGAAACCATATGCCGTCAAAGCAAGACACTTGTTAATAATATATTTCTAGACAATTTATTATGAACTGAACAGAAAAGTCAATAGTTTCACGAGTCAAAAACAAATAAGTTACTTTTTCAAAAGAGGATGACTGTTGTTATGACGGTTTGGCACAGGAAAATATTCGTTTTTTAAGAAACTGATAAACGCTCTTATAACAACATTGCTCACCTGTTTAACGCTCACGGCGTATATTCTGGGAATTCCTAAAATCACTTGGTGTGTGTTTAAAAGAGATACTATGTGGGATAAACACGAACATTTTAACAACAACAAAAGACAGTTTTTTGGGGGACGTTTATCTCAGTATGGCGAGTCATGGGTGCTCAACAACGCAATACTGTAGAAAATTGAGAGGGGGCATTTAACGCCCAGCGAACAACGACATATTTTTTACCACAGCGTCTCTTCCTTCTACTAGACGTCAAAATGCCGGACAGTATATGGGAATACTGCTATCAACCCCATATTTTACTTACCAATGTTCAATATCTCTGTACGACTGATCACTTGTAACATCAAAAGCTAAAATCACCGCATTCGTGTCTCTGTAGTACGAGTTAGTTAAACTGCGGAACCTTTCTTGTCCTATTTGGAATAAAGAATTTCGTTACTATTCATAATAACATGGATTTATATACTATATTAAGTCCATGATAATAATCTTTATCAAAGTCATCATTAATAATGATCATAATTATCATCATTAGCGTCGGATGTTCATCAACATCACCAGCACCGTCGTTTATCACTAACACCTTAGCCAATAACGTTTACCATCATCATTATTATCATCATCATCATCATTCACCATGACTATCATCATCTTCGTCGTCATCATCATAATCATCATCATCATCGTCATTGTCTTTTATTTGGTATCATCTCTTATATGGGAATACGTATGTATATTTAATTGTCGCTCATCATCATTACCATTGTCATCACCATGCCGTCATAATCAGCATCATCATCATCATCATGGCTGTTTTCTCCAAACTTATTCATCATTATCAAGAAAATTGTTAGTTACGTGTAATTCGAAATTATGCAAGTTTTACTGAAATTGGGAACACTATTTCTCGATATTGGGTCAGCCGATTCTTTAGTATTTTAAATTTACTGAATTCAGGGTTGGTAAATTTTCGAAAAGTTTCCAAAAAAAACAGGTAGCTATATATTTATCCCTTAACTTTGTGTTTCCTTTACTGTTGTTCCTTTCAAAAATCATGTTTTGACTTAAAACGTGAAGTAACCTAACTATAAGAAAAAGGGGCAGAGTTGTTAGTTGTCATAACTACTCGTTTTTTTGAGAATATATTCTAGTGATACACAACGATTAAATCTAAACAGTTGTAAAACAATCAAACTGTAAAAAATGAAACTGTTAAAACAGTCGTATGGTTATAAAACCTCTATAACATAAGTCAGTCATTTCTGCCATTCCTAAACGTTGTTCTTCCATTCTACTGCTTTTGTTCCTACCATGGATTTATATGTTTAAGTCCATGCTCATACCAAACACATGAAAACAAATTTGAAAATAAAATAAAAACACAAAAGCCGACCGGCTTCGAATTTCCGCTTTTGTGCTTTTATTTTGTTTTTAAATATGTTTTCAAGTGTTAGGAGCAAAAGCAGTAGAATGGAAGAACAAGGGTTATAAAACCGTTATTGTTGTATTGATTATATAGAATTTCATTTTAGTAGAATAGAATCAGAAACTCTGACTGACATAACCAAATTATGTCAGAATGTTTAGATGTCTACCGCGGTGTATAATTTTGTACAAGCCGACAGACACATAGGGTGTTAATACTTGGACAGATTTTAATAATGACCAGACAAATTGCAATGATCAAACTCAATAATGACAAATTGTATTAGAAATATCCCCTGGCCGCGGTAAGAAGAAAAGAACATACATGTACATGAGTCGGTGTCGAAATTAAAGTGTTCAGGTTTTGCATGTTGCACAAGGACTTATTTCGTGGAACTAATGATGTGGTCTTTTAAAGAATTATCGGACGGAAATAAATGTTTTTGCAACTACTGCACCATGCAAGTGTGATTCGTTGTGGGAAAAGTACAAAATCAACCCCGATATTTAAGCCTTATTTAAAAATTCGCGCCATTAGCGTTAACGAAGTTTACATGTAGGCCCAATATATAAACGAGTTTCTTCAAGTAGATATGTACCAAAACAAATTCAAATATTTAAATCTAGTAAATGGATTGAAAAACTCAGTGTGTGCAGCATGAGTTTGATATTATAATTGAAAGTATTGGGGTTCACACAGACTCGCTCAGAGCCTACATTAATTGCAACTTTGATATGAGGGTGTATCCTTGTATTATACTATATTTCTAATAATTCAAGTCAATAAATACAACCGCAACGCCCAGAAGCAAAATATGTTCTAAATAGTCGTTTTCAAATATCAATATTCCGTTTGTAATCACCTTTTGAACCGATCACTCTCGATTTCGGATTAAATCCAAACCGCCGACATTGATGATTCCAGCCGTATTTACAGTGAAGCTAGGAAGCATACCGTACTCCTAGCATGAAGGGTCGTTTTTTATCAGGAAGCAAAGGGTAAATAAATCGTCTTGTCATCAAATTGAGCAGCTCAGTGGATAATAATATTTAACAGGCATTTGTAATCACAGGATTAGCATGTAATTAAAACATTCAAACTCAGTAGCCTCATGAGAGACTGACGCATTCTCAGATCAAGTCGGTTAAAAATTCAATAGCTTGTATATTTTATCATGTAGTTACTATTTTTCCGGCCATTTGTGAACCCTCTTACCTATTGAGACAGGTCTATGTTTGAATAACTTTTCTTTCTTATATGTCTATTGTCGGGATGAGGCCTACTTCTTTACTATTTCCCGATTTAACGCCGTGTTGAGCGGTAAAGCAGGGCTCACGACACACGTATACCCCACAGGGCAGTAATTCTATGCAGGCAATTTTGTATCATTAATTGGTTATACCGTCATATATTATTTACTTCAATGCATTCTTCATTATAAAAATGATTTTTTTACGAATTAATCTGGCAGGTTAAGAATGTTATAGAATTATTCGATCGCCGAATTCAAAGGGACCCCCCGCAGTAACCCCCTACCCCGGGGTCACCTTCTTGACCCCCTACGTCCCCACTTACCTGCGGTATCCCACAGCCGTAGTCTCACTTGATTGTCTTCCTTGGTGATGCGTAAATCCTCCGTCTCTACTCTCGCGTTAGGTTTGATGTAGGCCGAGTAGACACCGTGAATAAACCTATGAAGGAGACTGGATTTCCCCACTCCGTAACGTCCAATAATAATCACTTTGAAATCAAACTCATTCAATGCAAAACTTCGACCCGAACTCATCGACATTCTTGATATTCTGTGTAGATCACTTCAGCATTTATTGGCACATAATCTACTCGCGGAATCCCATCTATATTGGCAAGATCCTTTTCACAGCACCTTCATGATATATTTACGTCATAGTTCCTTGTTTCCTTCTTTCGCTTCCTTTGTCGCCGGTTCAATGGAGAAACTTCGCAGTTAGTTACATGAGCATCAGACTGCCTTCATAACAGTCACTACACCTGTTGTCAGATAACGCATAATGCGTTAATATCAGGTCCGAATGTTATTAGTCACCAGGTAAACACACGATAACGAAGTATAAAACTCAAGTTCCAGCGCACATTAAAATTTATACTGACAATTCAATAAGGCTTGAGCCGGAGATAACACGGCAATATATCCTGGTAGGCCTATCATTTTGTCCCTGAACTCATCTTGAAATGTAGAAGCGCAATAGTGGCGATCTATGCAGGGAATCTAGGCAGACTCCAATATCCTAGTGTCTAAAAATTGCCAGTCATGGGTTGAATAAACGCGCATAATATTATTGATTTATAAAACGCGTTTGTGCATATAAATTTATTTTGCACAAGTGCTAAATATGTAGCCTGACTGGACTGGATTGGTCCGGGGTTGAATGCAAATATTTTGACCCATTCAATGAACACAAAGGCGGGCAACAACCGTAGCAAATATTGTAAAGGTGTGTTTTATAAAGCTTTGTGTTGATCTTCATGACGTCGTTTTTTGTTTAAGGAATTCACCCCGGGTATCCCGATCTATTACGGAGATGCACGAAGTGTCGATAAGATTATCGTGAGGCTGCTGCTGTAGCGCAAATAATTTGCAATAATTCCAATGAATTTGATTTTTATTAAGATTGTTTTTAACTTGATAACCGATGTTTATTTACATGTAAACTTTATAAATACTGGGATTTATGCCCCGGGGATTTATGCTCAAGACGAATTGGCCAGGGTATGCCTGTAAATGAAAGGAACTGATATGAAAGGCATTATATCACCATTGGCTGTGCATACCACTGCTTCTTTTCTTTTTCGGGGGGAATGGCTCAACTCCCCAGGGCTCAACTCGCCCCAAACTGAATCAGGATTTCAGCGTTTTACCCGCGGACCAATTAAAAATTAATCCAAATTTCAAATAAATTTTAAAAACATTATAGTAGTATGCGAAACATCGGACAACAGATTGACAAATTCAGGAATCTAATGGCTCTTACCGATTTTAAAATATTTAAAATGACAAATTAGATTTTTATTAATGAAATATAGGATTCAGGATTTGTAGTCTGGGTTTGTCATTTGTTTCTGTGTTCGCTTTTCTTTGGGACAAGATTAATGGTGTTATTATATGAAAATAAATAATCTCATGCTTTTTATAATATAATAATGTACTGTACATGTTTTTATGTTTGTTGATATTATTTAGGTGGCTCCCAGCTCAGCGGTCTGTGACGTTTGGGAGTCTCCTCTTGATTTATTTATTTGTATATAACTTGTATTTTGAGAAATAAAAGAATTTTTCTATTCTATTCTCTATTCTATTCTATTCATCCGTTAATGTGATGATGAACGGTAGTCTTTTGAAACTATCCAGAAACAGGAAAGATAACGGTGTCATCGATTCAATGCGACATTTGCTTTTTAACAGTAACTTTAACAATCCCTGTTCTGTTGAGTACTCATTGTTGTCACTGTTGACAAGGGCTTTTTAATAATGTGAATGATTGTAACTATAATTGATATGTAACCTATATTTTTGATTCTTTTTTAAATTTTTGCTTTTGTTGTTCTTCTCCTTTTATGGAGGTTTTAATATGAATAAATAAATAAACATTCAAAAGACCGACGCTACATCGGTCTAAACATGAACCATTTACATTGATGAAGCCGGCTATTGCTCGGATGGTCTGCCTTGTTTATACCGATGTAGCGTCTTTTACGTATTTTATTATATGTTTATCAATGACTTTTTTTTAATTTAATAAAAACTGAGCAAGCCGCTACTACGACGTGCACCCGAGGAGATGGAATTAAATCCCGGGAATTCAATTTCTCATCACTGACTCACTATTTAGCTATTATGCATCGATAACAAATATATTGTTTTCGGGTCAGATAAACACGTATTATCTCGGTTTTATCAACCCGGTGGGTATCTTACGCGAAACGGTTAGACACGGTCAAAGATTAGGAGAGAATCGTACATTGTACATAGAAGTACAAGGAAGTTCAGAACTGCTCAATTTTTATCTCCACTGTTTGTGAAGCGATTGAGGATGGACATTATTCCATGTGCTTACGCACATTTTCTCGCTTTGACTCAAATAAAATGGATGTAACAAATGTCGTAACCGACAATGGTTTGACTTCCAGTAGAACAGCGAGTACACCTCCACCAGGACTCGATAAGAAGTTCTACATTTATGGGGCTATCATTCTAGTTGTGGTGATTGTCTTACTCGTGTTTCTGGCTATTTGGATACACTCGTGTGTGTTCTGGAGAAGGAGGCGGACTCAGGTGAAGGAGGGTGTCGTCAGAACGCGGGAAAACGCAGACGATACGCGGGAGCTTACGGAGTTGTCGGGTGATGCCAGAACGGGTCGTAGCGATATGTTAACCGATGCACTTAATAGGGAGCCCGTTATGCCTTCTACTGTTCAGAATATTTTGAATGCGCCCGTTGAACGAAGGATGGAAAATTCGAACATTTCGACACAAGGTGATGAGAATCACGTGAAGAAGTTTTCGTGGTTGAATCCGAAACATGCAACCAAAGTGCTTCCTGTTGGTGCAATGTATTTTGCCAACAGTGCTTATGGTGGTCCTGAACCGAACGATGATGTTGACACACCAAAAAGTCCAGATACAAATTGTGTTCCATTAGCTACAAAAGACATTTCAAGTGTTTGATAACTGAAGAGCTCAACATTACAATATATTATAAAAGTGATCAATCACGGATTTATACGACTCAGTAAAATTGAGACAGTGTTTTTAGGGAAGTGAGTGAGAAAAAAGTTAACGAATCTCTATTTTTGGTAAAGAACTATCCCAACACGTTTTCAAACGACACAACAGCACCCAATATCACAGTTCACTACTAAATATCCACACAGTGGCGTAAAGCGATTTTTACAGCGAACCTAAGACACCTGAGTGATCACAACAGTAAGAACATTGGACGCGTTGGAAAATCAAGGGTGTTGCGTAGACCTACATGTGCCTACCTTGCAGCTTCTCAACTCTTTTTCATAAACACTGATGGTTGTTATAATCATGGTCAAATACCAATGTAGTGGTCCTTGTTGGGGGCTTTCAAACATTTTACTAAAAGTAATTTATCAAAACTCAGTCTGATGAATGGAATGAATATTCTTTCTTTCTTTCTCATTTAGCCTATACTCGATTCCCGGTACAAGAAGCTGGGTCTTATATACATGTATGTTACTCTAGGCTCTAAAGACTCTTCTATTCGAATGAATGGTCAATACTGATATCTGTTAATAACTTATAAAGAATTGAATGATATATTATAAGCTACTTGTAGGTAAAATGTTTTCTCCAATTTTACTATTTTCTAAGTTTTTTGCCATAAATAAATAATGAAGTTGAAGAAATAAGTGAAAAAAAATTGAAATTGTTTTCCTGTTTTGTACTGTATCTACTCATCTGATGATGGATTTACGAATAAATCCGAAACGTTATACTATGAACATGTGCGTCTTCACTTATTTCTTCAACTTCATTAACTATTTTCTAAGCATCGCCATCAAAATATAAGCACACTATAGCTCTTACAACTATGCTTGTCAGAAATAACGTTTGCCCTGTTTTGAAAATTTATCAGGTTTTATCTAAACTAGTCTTCATTAATTTATACAATATATTTCTAATATTAAAAGTATTGGCATGCTTTATTCTCAAAAAAAAACTGTGAAATGTGCACATGTTGTCAATAAAACTTTTAAGATCAAGTGCCGAATTCACGTTAAACAAAGCAAGTTTGGATTTCACTAATATTGCAAAGATCCTTTGATACCTTGTAGCAAGAACCCATCACCTTGAGTCTGATGGGTTCTTGCTTGTAGGCTACTGTGGATTTCAGGATTAGCACTTCTCAAGTTGACTTTTTCTTGAAACGGCGCCTATGGGCACCTTTTCAGAAAATCTGTAGCGTAAATCGTATCTCTTCTTACTATCATCGCTATGCCCTTTTGGACTGGACCTAGAGTGCTTCCAAAACTCTCGCTTGGTGTCGCAAGATACTGGGAAGGAGGCGCACGATGATCCTGGGTGTTGAAGTCAGTGAATAATCATTTTTGTATCTATAAACAATTAATTGATAAATGAGACGTGACAATCAAGTGAACGCAAGGACGCGCTTGAAATGTCGAAGTTATTTAGTGAGAGTGCATCGCGTTTGGTCTATTTGAAACTAGTGTTTCGTCATTTGAAACTAGTGCATCACAGCATAGGCAGTGACTATCAATGAATACCCGGGTGAATACTGGAGAAAGAGGGAAGTTACTCAGGATGGCTACAATCCTGGAAATACTGTCGATGGTGGTTTTTTCTTGCGTATCGGGAACTGAAGTATCAAGATACTGTAATATTTAAATTTGTAACAAAGTGTCAGACCTTGAGACATTTAGATGTGATTAAGGTTCCGCTGATAGCTAATTGGAACAAAAATAACAAGTTCTGTTTTTAAAGCATTCCCAGCAGTCAAAAACTTTGTTAATGACACTCAGACATACACCAGGGGTCTTAAAATCAAATTTGCACAATGTTTTTTTGAAAAAAAGTTGATGAAGACTTGGAAAATTGGGTCATTTTTAGGTAAAATTTGTGTTTTTCGAAATAGCACATTGGGAGATCGTTTCTGAGTAGGCCTACCGTAACGCTGTGAAATTTTCAAATCTATCTTTAGTGTATTAGACTCTAAAAAGGTGTCTCAGATTTTTTAAATAAGTCTTAGTTTACGAGATATGAGCTCTCTTAAAAGGGTTGGGATTTTTTCTTCGAAAAGCGACAAAAAATACATAGAATCTCAGACACCAATTTGAAGGTTGTATGTTGTTGCTTTGATGCACCAAGTTCAAAAACAATGTCCATTTTTAATTGGCAAAAACTTACGTTTTTGACAATTATGTTATATCACGCTGGTATGTCAATTTCTGTGTGTGTTTATCCGCAGGATTTAGGGCGCAGTTTACATACGCTTGACATGAAACTTTAACCGAACGTAGGTTTCTACAAATTCTGGAAGCCTATTGTTTTTCGTCAAAATCGAATCCAAAATGGCGGCTCTATGCTTCTGTGGTTGTTCATGATATGTTTGAGACTCAACATGAAAAGGTTTAAAAAAACGACTCTTGGTGCCCTTCTCTCAGTCTCCCCTATCAATTCTGAACACAACATCAATAAACATCAAAAATGTTTCAAACGAACTTTGAAAGTAAATCTGAGTAAAAGCCAGTGTGAGACAGTGTTAAAATGTTTCGTGTTGTGAATGGCACGGACAACTTAGCATAAGAAGATAATGCAATGGTGATACAAAACCTAGATTATAGTAATAGTTGAATCTTTTACTAGATTCAAACAAAAGGAGTTGTGTGATAAAATGAATAGCCTACTGGTGGCTTTTCACATAATTTATTTTCTTCCTTCCTTCCGCTGTAAACACTGCCAGAAGATGCATAACGAGTGTAGAGGATCAGAATTGCAATAGTGTCAGAATGAGTCACACTTACTCTAGATAGAAATCCAGTAAGTGCTTAGCCATCGAAATTTGCATTGTGATGTAAACAGTTAAATACAAATAAAAAAGAATATCATAGATACTGGAAAATGGAGATCCTATCCTCTTTGAGAATATATATTCATACAAACGGTCGGGTCAAACAATTTTTTAATTATCTAGTTGCATTGTCTATAAAAAAAAAGCATCTTGGTAACAGTGCCTGTAGGAGCAAGTGCAGGGGAAAGTTGATCCCTCTGTTACATTTTGATGAGTAGCGTGAAGACGTTTAAAAAACTAGTTGATCTGATTTCATGAACCGATTGTCCAAACATTTACCAACCACCAAACATTAAATTGTTTTGTTGAAGTTTGTCTAAAAAGCTGAAAATGACGTTTTGGAAAAAAATAACAAAGCGATCATCTTACCCCATGTGTAGGGTAAGTTGATCACAACATCGGAGTAACTTGAATGACAAAAAGACTGGGTGTTTTTTAACAAAAAAAAACTTCAAATTATTACACCAGATGTGTTCATGCAAATAAACAAACTTTTTTGACAGTTCAGAATCTTTATTTCCGTCCGTTCATATTCCCTGAACAAGCTCCTCACATGTGGCCGCAGCGACTTGCGCGTTGGCTGACATTTTATTGTGACTTGCTGGTAAATGACAAATGGTTGTCGAAATATCG
>JAOXYC010179801.1:0-31284 GCA_028565715.1 Phoronis pallida
TTATTTTTAAAAATATCGTCAATTTTAGCGTAGCGCGGCCGGCGCAGTTGGAGATTCTATGTGATAAGTTCTTGGTGAGACTCACAATTAATCAAGGCGGCCGCAGGTTAAATGCCAAGCAATTTCACGAGCCAAAATGAATTCAATGAGAGACAATTTTTTAATGGCCCAAAATGCAAAGTTCTAGGTACATTTGGAAATACAACCAAAATAAAATTATTAGAAAAACAAAATGTTCGCACAAACAGTTACATTTAGTTAAATTCCACTTTAGAAAGATTTTATTATTTTCAAAAAACCAAGTGAGTGAACTTTTTTGAGGGACTTTTTCAAAGTGGCTTTCTTAATTGTTGGATTAAAACGGTGCGGGAGCAAAAATTCCAGAAACAAAAAAACATTTAGAAAATAATTAAGGAAGCATAAAAAGTTCACAAGGTTTAATTGGTTAGAAAAACATGTATGGTACTTTGAGGTTCCACTTGTTTTTCAATGGTTTGTATTGATTTTGTTTAGGTCATGCCCCAGCAGATGTTACATCTATATGACAAATGTTGGTGAAGATTGGTACGGTAACCATAACTCAATCTTTGATCTACGCCCATATGTGCTTGCTTCCAAATATCTTATTGAATAATTTAAATTAAAATTACAAAAATAATAAATGGTTAACCTATGGTTTAAAATGATTCCAACTTTTTGATTGAACATTAATATAGTTATTAGACTGTAAATGGAATTCCCATCAATGCGGGTTTTATTACCAGAACATAAATTTATTGAATAATAAATGGATATAATTAACAGATCACTGCTGTGACGACAATTAACTATATATAGATAAATTTGGAATCTGAAAAACTTTTCTGACCCATCATGGGACTCAAACCCACGGCAGGCTTGCAATCTAGGCAAGTGCTCTACCAAATTTATTGTAACTTAATCAATATTGTGTTGTTGAGCACTTTTTATGTTACACTTTTTCGACACTTTTCCGAAGCCATATAGCTCTTCAAAGCTTAAACTTCAAATGCAAGTTAATTACTGTGTGTAGTTTACTGGCAAATGATGTCATGTATAAACATTCAATACCTACGTGCAATGTATTGATTACAACCGTACTAAATGTATTGCCGTACAGGTGTTTGCTTATATTGTGACATTATTGATTTTTCTTCACTTTCCTCAGAACTTAAGTGCTGTTTAAAATTTCTGGATTAATAAGAGTTGACTTGTGGTTTCTGATGAAATGTAAAAGGGAAATTCATGTTCATGGGATATATTATAGTTTTAAAGGTTGATATTTTTGTTTCTTGTTTACTGTTCTGTGATAAAATTCTCAAAAGATTTTTTTTCTTAAAAATAGAGTTTCTTAAGAACTGAGGTCAAAATTATCTATATCCTGTTACTTTCCTGTTATTACCAGGTAATAAGTTTCAAATTTTAATTCAAATTTTAAATCATATTTCATCTATTTCCAGGATTTTACTGAGATTCACATAAAATAACAATGGGTTAGAATGGAAGGGAGGCTGCGCATTGGCGATAACCATGGTCGGAACTCGTAAGTGATTCAGAAATTCATACTACAATGTTAAGATAAATTTCTATTATCAAGTATCCTTTGGTCTGTGGCTTAGGCTGTGGGCAACTACTGCACCACTTATTATGGGATAAACATTGATTATTTAAAGTGATCAATGAAATGTGAGGTAAGCTGAACCAAGACCCCAGATTGAAACTAATAAAACTAAATATTTAGAACAATTGAAGCTCCAATTAGTTTCAAGGATTAAAAATATATTCTAAGATGGAATCACTTTTTTATAGATTCTCAGTCCAATAAAGGGACAATTAGCCAAACATTCATTTTCCTCAGGATCTACTTATAATGAAAATATTGATCTCTATTCTTACTCATTGTAATACATTGACACCAATTCTGATTGTTCTTCAAAATCAATAGTCAATATCACTATTTGTCTTTGCCATGGCGCAGACAAATGTTTAACTTGCACAGAAAATGTTTGATAAGCACTCAATAGACCAAAGTTTGTTAAATGACCAACTTAATTGAAATTAAACCAGAATAATATTGGGCTAGATATTTGTGCTTAGCATGGGCGGGTTCATTCAACCTTTCATTAATTGAGGAAAATTTAAAAGTTGCAAATTTTCAGATAGAACATGAGTTAAAAATTACATACCTTTGTTTGGATAAAAAAAAATTGCGCTCTCATAAGCATCCATGCCATAGTAAGTGTTCTCAGTCATTTTTTAAGCAATAAGAAATCCTGGAGGGTTTATGCAAATACTTTGTCAGTATTAGAAAAAGATTAAGTGAAACCAGTAGAATGTATGAGAGACTCAGAAAATTTGATTGGTCAAAACTCTGTAAAAATAAAAGACCTGTGGTCTTTTTAATTGCCTCAAGGTTAAAACTTTGCAATGAATGTAAGTAATCTATCTATGTTGGATCGTAATCAGTACGTGTGTACTCAAACAGACTGAACTTTTCTTTAGCACCACATTCTTTGTAAACCACTTTTTCTTTTGATTTATATCTAAACAATAAAATAAGAAGACAATTGATTTCATATTTAAAGTTTGTTTGTGAACATGTACGCTTTTGATATAAAATCAATTTTTTTTTTATTAATTTCTTTGCGGCACACTGTGAGGAAATTTCTAAAAACATCAATCAATAATCTATTGTGAAGAGGATTTGTATATGTTACCTTGGTTACAGTTGACATATGATATCAGTACATTACGTACAATAAATTCTTAAATGTCAGGCAAAGTCAGTGTATAATTAACCGGATAACCCAACATTGATTTTACATTGTCCTCCAACCATAAAAGCATGACAAAACCCTTTCTCAATTCATTTGCGGACAGCATGAGACGATCATGGTGAACATTTTTCTTTTATTTTTTTTTGTATTTTTGGCCTATTTCTGAATATTCAAAAAATTAATGTAGAAAATAACTCTTTCAATTTTTTATTTGTCCTTGTGGGGAGATCGTTTATATCTCTTCATGGTTAGTTTATAACCATTTATCATATTTCTTCTTTTGACAGGCCACAGTTCCCTAGTAAATTCAACACACTTCCGGGCATAGGGGGCTCCCCTCAGCCCACTTATGAGAACCAGTTGGTACCCATGAGCGGAGGGGACAGGATGGATGGCTTAGACGCAGAAGAGAGAATACGCCAACTCGAAACACGCATCAACGTCACAGAAAAATCCAACAGAGCACTTCTGGAGGAAGTTGTTCGATTACAAAGTGAACTGAAGGGAACTGTTAGGAGAAATGAAGAGATTTTACGTGAAGAGCGTCAAGCTCGACATCAAATGGAGTCTAGTGCGCGGGCCGCCAATGACATCATTTCCCAGATTGGTGCTCGGTTGAAGCGGACGGAGGAGAAGGTGCAGGAAGAGAGAGCCGCTGTTTCGGCGTTGGTGAATCATACTAAGAGTGTAGAACAGGCTGTGTTGGGGAGTCAACAAGAACTCATTAGTAGGAGGGACCTACAAGCTGCCAAGTAAGATTCATGAATATAGTTATTGTAAATAGATACCGTACACACCTGGGTAATAGCCCACACTCGTATATCTCCAACCCCTTTTTGATGAAATTTCAATATTGTGCGAACAAAAACGCATGCTAAAATCACACTCGGCCCGTATAAGCCTACCCGTTTTATGGGCATTCCCATTCTACGAACCATGGGCTTATACCAGGGTGTGTAGGGTAATATTTCAATTCATGTACCAGGACCGGATATCAATAGTTGAGCAACATTCCGTGCCCTTGATTACGTGTTATGAAAAGTTATTTGTTGAAAAAGTTTTTTCACCTAGAATGCAGCTAGACTGTTAGAAACGTTAAGATTTTTTCTCCATCATTCATAGTGTTAAGAATATTTCTAAAACTAACAATCGAACAAACCGGATGCGAGACTATGTTTTGATATTTATTTACAATTAATAATTGAAGAGCATGATAGTATTCATAAAGGTTTTTTGTTCATGTGAAGTCCTAAAGGAATATGATTTCTCATGGTATTTTTAACACCAATCGTTGAAAACAGGGTCTGAGCAAAAAACAACAAAGGAACAAACCAAATAAAAACTGAGACTGACATTTTAGATCTTATACGATAAAAGATTAAATAATGATAATTAAGCAATGCTTGATTATGAATAACTATGAATCTGTTCCAGCAACCATTTTGATCACATCATTTTCCTCAGTTGAGGGAATTAGGTCACGTGATGTGATATAAATGGTTGCTGGAACACATTCATAATCATTAATTAAGTTGTCGCATGAATGTTCATATCCGACTCTGTTAAGTTGAATATCAAAGGTAGTTACCTTGTCAGAGTCCAGTTTTGTTGAGCATGAAGAGCTTTCGTGACCATCGCAGTTGAAATTCTGTGGGAAGATCCCAACCTAAACAGAGGTCATGGTTATGAACTTCCCGCTATCTACAAACAGCTGACTCCACGTCAGTAGCACGCTAGGTGTCACACCTAGTCACGTGGGCTGATGACGTCACACAACATCAGTACGAACCGACAAAGTGACCTCGATGGTCACGAAAGCTCTTCATGCTCAACAAAACTGGACTCTGACAAGGTAACTACCTTTGATATTTATTAAGTTATTTTTTAAAAAAATGACTTTAATGTTATAAAGGTTTTTGAGAATACAAACTCCCTAGGACTGAAAATATTCAACAGCAAAGATATTTGAAAAAGAAAGGAGTACTTTCATGAATTAACTCGTAACCTTTTAACTTCAAGAGTAATTGCCAATGGACAGTTTTTCTAGTCATTCATGCAAAATAATACAAATTAATGAATTTCAGACTGGAAGAACTGAGAAGTGAACTAGACAACACGTCCAGAGCCAAGGACCAGTTAGAACGTGCACTATATAATGTGGTGGATGAGATGAGGCAGTTGAAGGGTAGAGTTGAGAACCAGTATCAAGACTTCAGCACCGTGGCACAGGATCTGAAGAACAAATCTAAGAAGTTTGAAGACGACAATAGACAACAGGTAACTGGAGATAGGGAGTCTTTGATAACAATTTGTGTCTAAGGTCTTAATTAACAAATTAATCCCTACTTATGTAAAACTATCAACTACGGTATTCTGATCATTTTGCGACACCCGCCATTTTGGGACAATAAAAATTACCATATTCTCCCTAATAAGCGCCCCTGCCCCTATAAGCGCCCCCTAGCTGTTTTCAGATTTTGCTGGATTAAGCCCCCCCTTGCGACTTAAATTATCAACAACTTCGGCCCCTTGTTTTCCTCTCCCGAAACCTTACATCAAACTCATTTTTTTTGTAACTCCAACAAGTATTTCGGATGAAAAACATGTTCCTTTAGTGTGTTTATTTTATTTTCAAGTCTTAACCCCTTTTTGATATTGAACACTTCAATTGCTCGCTTAAATAAGCTAACTGCATGCGTGAATCCTGAAAATTTCTTTCAAATAAGCGTCCCCCGTTTTCCCGAATTTTCCAAGCCACCGGGGCGCTTATTAGGGAGAATACGGTATTTGCAAATTTTAATAATTTTTTTCAATACTCTGTTCTGTGACAATTTTACATTAGGAATTGGGCAAATAAGAAAAATTGGGGTTTTTTATGTTCACCCTGAAAAAGTATACCCACAATTTTGGGACAAGAAGTCAAATTTCCGAAAATAATTAATTTCAAAGTGTCCCAAAATGGCAAGAAAATACCGTATAATTGAAGGACAGCGTTTCATCCTCATTTTCCATTGCCATGCCTTATTTAACCTATGTCAACTTTTAACAAAAACACGACAGTAGATCTCAGTTTTCTCGTATTGCAGTGTCGATCATTGAGTCAGGCTTTTAAAGTCTGTCGCCTTAGTTTTATTTTGGCCATTTTTTGATTTATATTTTTCAAAATACAAAACTTCAGAAATGTTTATGTATTTTCGCTATATTCAAACAGATTTGGACACTAAAGGGTTAAAAACTAGAGACAGTAAAGTCTATTACTAACTATATTGTGTTGTGAATACCACTTTCTAAGATTTCTAAACATTAATTTTGATTTTGCTCCGATTCGCATCTTTGGAATTGTAGAAGGTAAGGCGAAGGCTTCATAACTAGATAGAGTGTTGTGGTCAGCATAATAATTTCAAGATAATATAATAATTATTGTATATTTAATGTGTAACTAATTGAAGTGTATTTATTTTTTGTTTAATATTTATTTGACAAATCTTTATCCTGGGTACCCTTCAGTGCCAGGTGCTGGTCTCCAAGCATACTTGAATTGGAAATAGTTTGAATATAAGTCGATGCCGGATACTAAAAAAATTCCTGGTTAATAATTGGCCGAATGTGGAAATATTAAAATTCTTAAGAATCTTTGAAACATTTAAAGTCATACTTACGAATGTGAAATTATCAACTATTGAATGAGGCCACTTGCATTGGAATTGTTGTTACAAATTGAATCCTTACATTTATCTGAACGAAAAACTACCTTCGCTACTTTTGGAAATCTCTATACAGGCGGCATATGTGACTTGATGAAATATCTTGACGGGGTGTCAAGATAACTGAGATCAACTGTAACGTATTAACTTTGTGTTTTCTTTAAAGAATGGAGGTGGTCACACGAATTGGCAATGAAAAATGATCAAACTGTGTTAAAGAAACGTATGAAATATCGTATTTCAATAATTGATAATTCTACATTCGTAAGTAGCGATATATGCGTTTAAGTTATGTAGGATGATGGAAACAATGACTTAATTATTACAAATTCAACATACCATGCACACCCTGGTATAAGCCCATGGGCTTATAGATTGGGAATGCCAAAAATGAAGGGTTGGACTCATTAAGTCATGTGTGTACAAGCTCATAATTGATATTGTGTCAAAATAGGGACTGGGCTTATATCCATGGTGGGCTTATACCCGGGTGTGTACGTAACTATATAGAGACATGATTGTGGGCTTATGTTGAGTGTGTGAAGTAATTTTTTGTTACTTTTGATTCACAGTTAGATCAAATGAGAAAACAGAATGAGACACATTCTCAAACAGAACAAACAACAACTCAGTTACGTGGACAGATTGAGAGCAGGTATGGTAATTTCTTAAAAATTTCTCCGTATGAGTATATGGTAAAAGCCCGCCATTTTTGAACACTTGGAAAATAATTCAAAGCCTCCAATTGAAATCTTGGACGAAATTGGCGGGCGATAAATTTGTACTTTTTGTTAGCGTTTCTGGAGGGATGGTTTCAGATCTGAGTGCAGCCTCCCCCATGTTGACTTTTGAAGAAAATAAAAATGATCTTTATTCACACTCTCTGTTTTTTTCTTCAGATTATCAGAGTTGAGAGATGTTGTGGTTGATTTGCGTAATAAGCAAGACTCTGAAACTCAGGAGAGACGAATGCTAGAACAACAACTACAAGTGAAGTATGTCTTCAGCAAATATTTACCATGGATATTTTTTTTAGTTGATTTTTAGTGATTTACACGTTTCCTCTAAATCATTCTCTTGTTGGAATCAAAAAGAAGCAATTTACTTGCAATTCTGTCAAGGTCTGACAAAGGTTTGAATTCAATACCAACTCTTATTCATAATAATCATTGCTCATTTTTTTATCCATTGATAAGTTATTTATTTTAATTTAAGAATCAAATTATTTCAAGTATGTGCCAACTTTTGCATACAGAACTCTCTTGCCAAATCAGAAGCTAACTTTACATGGCATTATAAAGCTGGATTTTACATGCAGTCACTTTTAATTGATATTTTACAGAATGAATGATCTCTCGTCTGCAATAAATGAGCAGAGTCGACGACGTGAGGAAGCTATGCATGCTCTCGACTCGATAGGGAGAGAAAAGGAGCATGCGGCGGAGACTGAACGTGTCAGGCTTCAAGCTAAAATCAGCGAAATTGCAGAAGATGTCAGTAAACGGATTCTCAACAAGGAAATTAAACTGCGTGATGAATCACACTCTAAATTCTCCCAGCTAGAAAGGGTATGGATATTTGGATAATTTCTGTTGCTGAAACTTTGCAAGATTATCTGTCGAGATTGAGCTTGTTTTGAATATTTTCATGATATTTTACTTACAATGACTTGCATGATTCTTTAAGATCATACACTTTATCAATTTTTTCTATTAAAAGCACAAAACATCTCAGTGATTTTGATAAAAATGTCATCTTTTGTTTTCATTTTTCATATGAAATTGATACAAGATTTTATTATATTATTTACTAGGTAGTTGATGAAAAAATTGTGGTAAGAAAGGTCCTCCGTAAATTAATGTTGTCGTAAATCCAATTATAATTGTTGTAAGTAATTTTGGTACTAACAACAACAAAATGTCAACGGAAGTTGTCATTACTGCATTGAATGATGAATATGCCCTAGTGGTAATTTTTTTGAATTCATCCAATCACGAAGTAGAACTCACTTTGACCTGAACCTTGCTTTATGATTGGTTGAACCCAAGAAATCTCAGACCCCTGCCTGAATTAAATCATGAAGTCTTATAGTCATTGAATTTTCAGCATGCTTTGTCTGAAGTTCACTTTCTGATGGATTCAGACCTCATTAAAGCTTTTTCTTTGTATTGCATTTTTACACTGTATTTTGTATCTAAATGCACAACCTTGGACCTGCATGATTGTCTTATCAAATTATTCCGCACTCCTAGGAAGTTAAGGTAAAAATGATCTTTAGTTTCTATATAATTTCATGCATGAAGCACACTTTTTTTATAATTATTTATTACCTTATTTTTTATTTGCATTGTGCTTGTAGGTTGGTGGGCGGGGTTAGACTTGTGCAATAAAAATTTCAATTTGAATTATTGCCGATTGTAGGAATAGCAAAAATGATCATTTATCAAAATTGTGAAATTGAGGATCGCGGTTATTGACATATTAAATAGATTATAATTGCCAATTTATTCATTTGCTTTAAATCAATCATGATATATTGAAATATTTTGTAGGATATAGTACGTTCAGATTACATAACGTAGCAGTTGAAATTAAAAACAACTTTTGAACTGTTTAGTTATCTCTTGTAGAAGAATAGTCGCTCTGATTGTTCAAAAATTCAAATTAGTGAAATTCAACGTCCATCCCTTTTCAAAACTCATTTTAAATATGCGTAATCCTTTAAAACGCCAAATCATAATGCAATTTTATCCTTTATCCTGTTTGAATTTTATCAATCCATATACCTATTTACATATTTTCAGTTTTAGAAAAAAATGTATGAAAAGAAAAAGAAATAAATGGCCACTAAAATGATATATCGATATTAAGATTCCTTTTCATTCTAATATTTAAGTATTTGCTCATACATACCCTTTTAATGCTTTTATAAGAATTATAAAAAATAAATAAAAAATCCTTAATTGCTACACAATTTATAATTTGCCACTGTATGGTTGCATGCGAGTGACTGCGTGGGGTTGCTAATGCACTTGTTTATTTTTGCTTACATCAGCAAATGCATGCAGAGCAACAGGCTAGGATTGACCATGAGAAGGAAACCCGAGAAAGCTTCGAGAAACGATGGGAAAGTTTCAAGCGGCTAACAGACGATGATGTACAACAGGTTCGAGAATTACAAAAGGTTAGTATAGGTGAAGGTGGGCTTCAGCTGCTTCAATCAGTATATTTGTGTTTCCATGTACTTTCCACTACCTGCGTATGGGTAATAACACAATAAAGTCAGCAAAAAAAAGTTTTTACTTGTCAAATAATGAATAATAATTATGTCAGCAACAAGACTTACAAAAAAGTTTTTACTTGAACAATGATTACATATATATGAACAATTAAACAAATTTTAAATAAAACACAGTAACACACACATTTTATTTGATATCGACTTCTCACTTGTTTTTTTCCTGCGAAACATTATTTATTAAATTATGTTAACTTTTTAATTCAGAAACAATAGTTGTCAGGTCTTTTAAAAAGTCTATCTGTGCATCTGTTTTACTTCAATTGTTTAAATAAACCAAGTTACTTGCATTCAAATTTTTCAAGGCACTTGAGACTTTGTATACAAATAACCTTATAATGAGATTATTATAGACATTAGGCCATATTTATAATTATTGGTGTGGTCAGGCATCCTTATGATCACATCGCTAGTTACCTAATTTACTCCATAAAAGAAAATGGTTCTGAAAATGTTTTGTGGCCTTACTGGGGCTGCATTTTTCAAAAAAAAATCCTTTGTGGAGGAAATAGGTCACTAGTCATGTGATCATATGGTTGCCTGCTCAGATTAAAAAGTATTTAATATTATATAACCAAACAACACAACTGATTAATAAATATGCCAATGGGGCTAGTTGACCAAAAGGCGGCAGTAGTGTATTATGTGACATTTTACAGAGGAGCAGCCTGGTCGTGCGTAAGATCAGCTAGAGAACCAGGTAATACCACATAATACAATAGCGCCATCTGAGGAGTTCTTAGTTTGCCAACTAGACCCATTGTAGACATGTTTTTATTGAATTTTAGCTTGATCGGAGGAAAACCAACGACACCCTCAGCAAATTGGACGAATCATTAAGTATACTCGAGCAAGAAAGTGAACAGCATAGAAAGCAAAGTGATAAAATTATAACTGCTGAAATTAAATCCAGGTTTGTTCGATTCAGAATGTGGTTTAAGCTATGAAATAATTATGTTTGAAATAATGAGACTTGGTGAAATGTTATTCAAATGTTTGCAAATTAGAACCAATAGTTCCAAGGAGTAATAGACATCTCCGCCTGGTCACATGGGGGGTACTTCGATTAAAAGTGGGTACAGATGTGCCGCGCTCAAGTTAAAAAGCACACCCATTTAGATACCCAGCAAAGCAAAGAAATGGTACCCATATGTATCCAAATTTGCCAAAATAATGCAAAATATAGACACCACCCCTACAATGGAAGTAATTCTCAAACAACAATTGTGTGACCATAATGAGTTCGTGCCAAAACAAAAAAAATTGAGGACTTTTCTTCTGTTTTAAATTTTAAGGCACAGTGATGATATTTACAAACTACAAATCATTCTAGTGGCCAATTTAGTTTACCCAACAGTTGATTTTTCTTAACATTAAACATTGAAAAACATGACATAATCTTCATCATATTATATTGAAAAACATGATTTAGTGTTTTTATACTATAAAGTGATGTATGTTTGCTTTGTTTTTATACTGTTATTTAGAACGTGTTTCTCAAAATGTGTCAGTTGCTTATTTGTTTACCTTCAATTCAGGAAACACCATGAAAAGGCTTCCATGGATAGGATAGCAGACGTACAGGAGAAACTGAGCATGGCGACGGCCACTTTACAGCAGGCTGTAGGGGGCACTGTCATGCAGATGCAGAAACAGGGCGAAAAGGTAGTAAACAAAGATAGACGGTTAGATCTAGTACATTTCAGTTTTTGATAACAGAATCCTAACATGGTTATAGCATAGTTGATTTAATTATTCTTGAAATGTTTTAGTATTTATTAAGTGAATGGGTTTTCAAAGGCATTGAAGCTTCTTCTCCTAAAAATGCCATGAAAAAATTAAAAGAAGGAGTTATACTGCTAACATGAAAATACTATTTCCCGAAAAGGACAGAAAAATGCGAATTCTTGTGATTTTCAATGCATGTGTCTCCAATCTTCTGGAAACACAAGTCTAGCATGCACAAAATTTTATGAAATTCAAAATGTATTCCTTTGCTTTATTTTGATGATATTTAATCTAATTTTGTTTCAGGATCGTAACTTTTTTGCATATAACACTGTAATATCATGTTTTTTAGTTTGAAAGAGATATCGAAGATATTAGACAGAATGGTGGGCGGTCTTCCATAAATGAAATTCTACTTGAAGAAAAAGTATTTTATACAAACATGTGTTTAATGTTGATAATATCTTTTTGATAGATAACTGTAAAAATAGTTCGTTTTTCAGATTTCTCATCTCACCAACCTCATTATGATTTGATTTAATTTGCTTGTTTTATTATTTCTAGCCATGTACACTAGCGTTTTGTGTGGCGTTGTTCGTTGTTCATTGTTCGTCAATATCGTTTATTCAGGTGTAAGTCATAACCTACATCAAATAATATAGATTGAACTTGGTAACTAATGTTTACTTACTAGATACAATTTGTTGTGATTTTAGCAATCTAGAGTGTGATTTAGAAACTAGAAGTTTATTTGTTGTTTGTGAACAAATTTTAACTTTATATTACTAGCAAATGTAACAAAAAATATATAGTACACTTTTGAAACTGTAGTATCTTTATTTAAACTACAAACTAGTTATCTAAATAAGATTCATTGAATTCAAAAATATATAAATTTTTACAGCCTTTGCTAAAATTATCATATTAAGAATATTAAAAAAGTTTGTATGAGCAGATTGCATTGAATATATTTATCTAACACCTTTATATTGCATTATATAAATTTAAATTAGGTTGAGGAGGTGGCAAATGAAAAGATATCACGACTTGAAGATGACGTGAAGAAACTACAGGCAAAAGTAATTAACTATATTTTTGCTGTATTCAATTTTGTATTGCACTAAGGTTAATACAAGGATATTGAGTAGAAATTGAGTCAATTACTGGAAATAATTTGATCACTCACGTAACCTAGCGAACAAATTGCGTGGACTACAGGCTGACTAGTTTGAACAATGCTCATTTCGGTATATAATAATATAATAATAATAATACCCAGTTCTTATATAGCGCTTTCCTTTCTTGATTCAGAAACTCAAAGGGCTTTGCAATACCCAATATCATTACCCAGGCATTTCATGTATATCAATCAAACAGTTTAATTTTATTGTTAAATTGACATTCTATTCTTGAGTCACAGAAAGTGTATACATTTCCTATTACAAACACTCCGACATTTTATTTTGTTCCAAAATTTTAGGTCCAGACAATGTTAAAACATTGGAAGAAAGATTCTGAGGCAGGGACATCTAAAAGGAAGGGAGCATCGCCCCGCATACCTGAAGTAATCGTATATGTTTACTGACATGAAATTATGTTGTTTGTAATCTGTATTGTTTGATAATAATCTTCGGTAATAAAAATCCCATTATATACTTTCATATTATTGTAGCCCTATGAATTAACTTTCCTGTTTATTATTTTTTGTTTACTGCACATCGTAAAATATTATAACTAGTTGATAGATAATGCTAGTGTTATTTAAACATTGTTTTAGGGTTATTGTTAGATTTTCTATTTGTGATGTATTTTTTAGGATAACAATTCTATTATTTGTGAAGTATTATAATTTTATGTAAAGCCATATATGTTAGCTATATTTTTATAATCATGTTAATTTGCAGCAATGTATCATACAGTAAATGAATGATAGTAAAATTAAGAAATTCAATGATTTATACAGTTTTCCATTGACATTCCATTTACGTTTACCTCCAAATCTGAATTGGTAATGATAATTAGTTTAGTTTATGTAATTTCCTTGTGTTTCCTCATAAGCATGGGTTTCCGAGAGAAAGCTAACCAAAAATTGATTCAGTAATTTTGTTAATTAAAGTTCCCTAAAAAGGTGGTTTCTACTAGATATTCCCATAGTGTTTTTTAAAATACTTCCAGACTAACTGTGCATGCTTCACACCAAATTTTCAGGACTCTGAACGAATGGATGAAGCGATGGTTGCTATTGAACGACTTCAGTCTGATCTAGAAAGGGTGAAAAAACACCAGAAAGCAAATTCTAGTGCTGGGCGAAAATCTGAGCAGCTAGATCAAGCACTAGAGGCGATAGAGGAGTTGAGGATTTCAATAGCGGATCTTAAAAAACGAACTAAGAGTATGACCACGCCTAGGAAGGAATCTCCAGCTGTTGATAATGTGAAAAAGGCAATAATCACATGAGTGTGGTCAATTAGATGTGACGACGATTGCGTTATTGATTTGTTTTTTTAATCAGTGATGGTTTATTAATATTATTTTCAGGAAATGGGTGAATTGTTTTTGGTGACTTTTCGTTGATTTGATTTTAGATGTGGTGCAAATTTATTTGATGATCATTGCTTTTCAGGATATTGTGGTGTGATAAAATGTTTTCAGCTTGCAGTCAAGTGGTGACTTTGATTTTTTTATGAATTTTTGTTGCATTTTTTAATTTTTGACATGCTATGTTTATGCAACAGTCAATCATGGTATTTTGTGTTTTCTGATGGTGTTTTTCAGCAGTGTAATTTTGTTGGTATAATTTCATCATTTGTTTTACTGTAATCTCCCTAATAAGTTCCCATGCTCTAATAGTACGGGTCACCCTAGGAGCTCTAGGATTGAGCCAAATGTTAATGATGCCAACTAAAATGCATTCTTAAATAAACTTTGAAGTTCTTCAAGAAAACCTTGAAGTGCAAAATCTTTGTCGATGTAAAGAAAAAGAGGAAGAACCCAAAAATATGAAAAATACTTTGAGGAAAACCGAGTAACAAACAAGCACCTGGGACACTAATTAGAGAGAATTTGGTATTTTTACTATCTATTTTATGTCAGTTATAAAATTAACAAAACTTATTACCTTTTATGGTTCTAACATAACATTGTGGAGTTTCTCAGTCATACACTTTTCTTTTTTCAAAATGAACTTGATCAAAAAAAAAACAATATTTTGATTGTGTTTCATGTTTTTCTTCTTTTTTTAGTTGAAGACAGAAGTTAAGGGTATGATTGATGAAAGCCTTCAGGCTCAGGGTGAAGAGATGAAAGATATACTCAGAAAGTTGAAAGATTTATCTGAAAAGGTCAATGAAGTCGAAGAACAACTTAAAGCAAAGATGGCAAATGTAGGTTTCTACGTCTGCGATATTAAAATTGATTTTTTTGTATATTTCTGCAATCCTATCCTCATTTATGAAAAAAATGAAAGTTTGCTTTTTTGCCAACCTGAATTTTTTTCTGCCCATTCTTAATCTTTGAAGTGGTATGAATAATGTTCAGAAATGAATATTTAAATTGTAGAAAAAGCCTTAATTTATAACTTTTGCACAAATGATGTTCAATTGAAATTTTGCAACATAAGATTCTCTGTTGGCTGACAAGACACTAACCTTTCTTACAAAGAATGTGGGTTATTTTGTTTAGCCCTGTACAATATGTACAGTACAGGGAACTTATAAGAGAATGTGCAGAAAAAAAAGTAATTGCAGCCTAAAATACATTATTTGACTTTTTGCAAACTATGATGTAAAATTGAGGGTGGCCATTTTTCATGTCAAATATTCTTTAAGTGAGAAAATTCATCTGAGGTACCATAAAACATGAAATATGAAGATGGTATAAAAAAACTTTTAAAAATTTATGGTTATATGGCCATTAGCAGTCTGCAGACGACATTGAAGTGGATGTAAGTTAACACATGATGCAATGCAAATATTTAGCTTCCTAGTATTTCTGAGGTCACCACAGCATGATTGCATGGCAAATAGTCAGTTTCTCTAAAGTTTGATTGTGATGATATTGAAATAAGTTCCATAAATACTAGTTTCCAATCGAGATGTCATTTGAGATGATATTTCTTACACAAGGCTAAGTTTTCTATATGAACCAAGATTTTAACGAGGTTCTTATAGAAAACAAACCAAATATTAAGAGTAATTCATAAATGATGTCAAGATAGGAAAGTATTTTCAAACATGATCTTAAAAGGACCCAGTTTCTTCAATTTTTTTTCTGCCCATGTAAAATGGGCCAATGATATGGGGAAATGCCATACTCAACTCCCTTAGGAGTATATGTAGCAGAGCTACAATCTAGAACTAAGTGTAACAGTCTCTCACACACAATATGGTGTCAACTTTCCTATCCTTGGTGGATAGTGACGCAAAGGGTAAATTGGTTTGTCCAGAAACACAAATTCTACTGTCGGGATTTAATCAAATGGCCTCTGTGTTGAGAAGTGCATGCTTAATTATCACTGAGCCACCAGCACTTCTACATACAGGTACAACAGATTTTTCTGTATTTTTTTCTCATTTGTTTATTAATTTCTTAGCAATAAGCATGTATAGCGTTTCTATTAATTTTCATCTCTGCATTTTTTCTTAGCATGTTCTGGTAAGTCTGAAATTAATAAGAAAATTAAACAAAATCTACAGCTAAACCTGAGTTTTTGAACTTGAATCGGACACTTTATTCATCAAGACTGCTAATTTTACCATGTCGCCATATGAAACACATTATGCGCTGTGTTCGTGCCCATTTTGATTACGCTATACCTGGGACTGCTAGAAACACATTCTTGGTGACTGTGTAAGACGTCCACACTCAGACTCGGACATTTTTACAACTTTAAGCTACAATCACTATAGAAATAATTGACTGAACATTGTCTGAATTTGATGCAAAGCGGTCATTGTGCGAGCTAAATGTCTGTTAAAACTATCAAGGGCCTTTGCTTAAATTACTCATCCAAGGAGTTCATTATAAAATCACAATGAATATGAAACTGCAAACTCCCTTGTTGAAGTGTCAAGTTTGAAAACTCAAGTTTAACTATCGTTTTAAGCACCAGAGTGGAGTTTGAATGGCAATCAGCCTTTAAAATCACTTTGGATTGACCAACTGAAGTTAATATCATTCGCAATTTAAAAAAAGTTTTCTCAAATTCACATTGCTTCTTTAAGAAAAAGAAAAAGGTTTGCTTAAGTTGTTATTTTTCATGTTGTGTTATTTGTGTTATTTAATTCAATCCCAGAACATTTTTAGATTATTATTAAAAACTATGAAATCAATGTAAGTTTGCTCAATGATTATTTGTGTAAAAAGCCCTATACATGTTAAATCCTTTCCCATGCTTATTGTATTTTGTGATTTTTTTTATATTTTAGTTTCAGGGATATTTTTCGTCACAACATTAGTGTTAATGCATTTTAAAAATGGTAAAAGTATCTGACCATCATAGCAACCATTTTTAGACATAACAACCTTTTTTACACAAGTTCTCAGCAATGATTTTGTAAATTTTGGCTGCCTAATAAATTGTTGGCAGACTAAAGATGACACTGTATGATGTGTTCAATAAAAATAAGGGATGTCACCATGACTTAGTGGAGGAATAATATGGACTGACAAACTCAGGCTCTTTAATATTCTGCAATGACATACTCTTTCCCTGTTAAAGATGAATAAACCTTATTCATGAACATGAAAGTCATAAAAACAAGTTGTAGTGAAACTTGCTCTCAATGACAGTTAAAACTACATGCACCATACTTGAACATGCCATAATTTCTGACTCCACAAATTAATTTGAATTACGTTCCTCAATAACTTTTCGTGCCTTGAATAAGTATCAAGCCTACCAGAGTTTCCCTCTCGCGAGTTTTGAACCCATCTCACGAACCACCCATAATTGGTTTTTCCCTCTCACAAACCACCAAAGCTCTGTACTGTACCGAAGCCCTTTGTTGTCTCTGGTGGTTTGTGGCAGGGAATTTCTTAGCGTGAGAGGGAATAATTGTTTGTGGCGCGGAATATCGCGTTAGTGCGAGAGCTTTGGTGGTTCGTGAGAGGGAAAAACTAATTATGGGTGGTTCGTGAGATGGATTCAAAATTCGTGAGAGGGAATCTGTGGTAGGCTTGACTATGGATGTAATATTTCAAACTGAAATAAGCAATTACATGTTCAGAGAATTTTTTGGTTTAGGATACTAACTAGTCTTGTTTTATATCCACAGAACACCAATGCAGCTAATAAAGCGATGCAGAGTAAACTGGATTCTATCACGGAATGGCAGGACAAGACGAAGAAAACCATCAAAGAAATGCAAGCAAGCATCACTCAGATTCCTGAAGATGTAGGTTTTGTGAAACCCCGAGTCATTTTCATTCCATTTTCTAAATTTAATATCTTTGTTGTACTATTAGTAACCTTTCAACGTTCAAATTAAGCAACATTCATATGTTTATTTTCCAGAAAGCAATTTTCCAACCAAAAAACGTCCAAATGCATAAGACACCCGAAAATAATTTTATTTTACTTGAAATATTGATAGACAGAATTTGATATTTTAAAAATTATTTATTATTCTAGGATTTTTGCTTTGAATTTTATTTTAGATTTCAGCATTTATTAATGAATGAAATATGATACAGTATCCAATTTTGCCACGGTAGAACACAACTTCTTGCTTTGATTGTTAATTTGTACTACGGTTGTGTTTCTAGATTTATGCCGTTGAGGAGAAGTTTGAAGTGACCAAGTCAGACATGAGTATCAAAGTCAGTGAAGAAAAGGAGGAAAGGTATGATTATTTTTATTTAAAGACCCATGTTCGCTCTCTAAGGTCTAAAAACACATTTTGGGTTTTTTGGTGGGTCAGGATTGCATTATTGATGTTATGACCTTTGAGTAGAGCCAAACAAATAAGAAATCCGTCGTGTTTTAGTGATTTAATGCCAAACCGCTGATTCCTTGTTTGGGGTGGTTGGCATTAAATCACAACTATATGAGGGATTTTCGAGATGTTTGTCTCAACTCAAAGTTCATAACTTCGTGAAGCCATTTCTGACTCAATAGAACTCCCAAATTGTGTTTCTAAACCTTGGCACAGCCTGAAACCGGTTGTGTTACTTTAATTTTTCATGGAGCATATCATTATTCATTTTCTTTTTAAAATGCAACAATGAATGCTAAACTGTTTGAAAGTTTTGACATTTGGTACCCTGAGACATATGTTTAATGTATTGGTTTATAATGTGATTTTATATTTCGTTTATTGCATTATTTTGAAAATCGTAAGTTTAATAAAGATATACATTGCCGTATAATGTTTGATTTATCTAAAATTTGCTAGTGATGTTACTATAATACAAACCATTTTCAATTTGGTACATTTAATTTTTTCCTAGAATCTTAATTGAATTGTTTGGTATGTAATTGGATTTTTCACTTCAATTGCTCTCTCATTGTCTTCAGGGAGAAAGAGTTTGAGAATTTGAAGAAGGAGGTTTCTCGTCTGATTCACCAGGCCCAGGCCCAACAACCTATCAAGCCTGGGGGCAAGCCAGCCCCCGCTACAGTCGCTGATGTTGACAATGTAAGTCTCCCTGTAAAAGACCTTCTATAATTGATAATAGGGAAAGTTACTGTTAACTTTCAAACTAACCTTGTTTTTTTTAAAGTGTCTGGGGTTCATACAGGTTGAAAAAACCCTTAGAACTTCAAATGCAGTCAAAAGTTTTCTACAAATTATGTAGTTAAGTTTTTGATTTTGAGAAACTTAGTTTAAAAATTGCCAATTTTGATAATGAAACGGGATTTTTGTCCAATTTTCTCAAAAACATCATCAACATAACTGTAAACAGCCCAGATTTGTATGGAAAATTTACAAAAAAATATTTGAATGGTTTAAAACAAATATAAACAATACACTCTGCATGGGGCCATCAAAAGTTCTGACAAAAATAAGGAAAAATTTTAACTTTTCAAAGGTTTGAATTTTTTGTTAAAGATAATGTCTCCTCGTGGTCATGATCTGGCATCAAACTAGAAATTTTGTGTAAGAGTAAACTAGAAATTTTGTGTAAGAGTCCTTCAATGAACATAACTAACTTGCATCTTAGTAAAAAAATTCAAAAAAAATCTGTAAACAGGCTTTTGGGAGCTTTTTGTATCCAAATCTAACCCTCTCTTAAGACTAGGTTAGACTTTTTTAGGATGAAAAGCTCTCAAATCACCCCTAACAGATTGTTTTGATTTTTTTTACTCAGATGCAGGTTAATTATATACATCAAGGGACCCATACACAAAATTTCTAGTTGATTTGAATTTTGACCCCAGATCCTCACCAACGAGGAGACAGTATCTTTAAGATTTTTTTGACACTTTGTTCCGTAACAGGTATCGTAATTTCGCTCTTGATAGTTTTTTTATTAAAATATCTAGAATTATTTAGGAATTTGTTTAAGAATTTAATACACTATAAGATAGTTAAATTATTGACAAAAATTTATACAAATAAAAACTGAATTCTGCCAACTAACCCAGGATGCTGTCAAGGATCTTCAAATGAAACATCAACGAGATGTTGAGCAGGTTTGGAACTTGAGTGCAAGTCTTCTGCATTTTTGTGCATGATATTGGAGTTTTAATATTTACGAGTGATTTGTGATATTTTCAATTATGTTGCACGAGAAGTGATTTTATGTAATCAAAACAATTTTCTTGCACAATGTAGACAATATTCAGTTTCCTCTCTTTTTAAACAATATTTTATTTAGATAATACAATTTCATTATTTTTTCAATTTATTTTTTTGTGCAATTTATCATTTGTTTTTTAAAAATTGCTTTTGTTTGCATCTTTTTCGTAAAATGCACTTTATCCAAGAATTAGTTGCTGCATGTTTGGTGTGGATTGCTTCAAATACCGTCTTAAAAATCTCAACATTTCCAAAAAAAACCCGAAATAATATAATTTACCATCTGTAACACTAGTCCGTAGCCATTCAGCGCTACTGTGGATTGTATATTCCTTTGCACATACCTAATGTTAGTGCGACATTTGTGAACATGGAAAAAATATAGTACAGTCTGCAACAATTAAAAATTATAAATCAACAGAAGATCAAAACTATTGAGTTTCATTTGATAGCAACTTTATTTTACGATTCAAATCTTTGAAATGTCCACCGTACATTTAAAATTCAGAGCACATTATATTTTGACTTATGGTTTCAAATGCTCATCTTGCAAAATCTTAAGTATGAAGATAAACAAATTAAATTTGATGTCAATTCTTCAAGCACTTTCACATTTTCATATAAAGTTTTTAAAAAAGCTAGGTAAATCGTTATTTCTACTTAGATTCACAGTGCAGGTAACAAATGTGGATTTTTATTGAAATATCAATATTTAAACAGTGTATAAACTAGACAGTTTTAGAAGCTTTTAAAATGTGCCTTCATGACCTTAAAAGGCCATGAAAGCACATTTTTTGTAGATTGTTTTCAGTCCATTTTACCAAGCTGACTGAGGGTAGAAAAGGAAGCCATCAATATTAATTTCACTTAATCTTCCATTCTAGGTGCATGCCAGTATTCGTAAGCTTGCTGAGTCCGTCCAAACAGTGAAGACAGTTCTAGGAATGAAGATTCAGTCAGAATCTAAAGCAGTAAGTTTCTTAAATTTTCTTTTAAGTCTAAGTAAAATATGTTATACTGGGGTCTAGGTAGCCAAGTTGGTAGAGCACTGTCCAGCCAACAGGAGACCTTAGTTCAATTCTCAGTCAAGTTTTGAACCTTTCTGTCTTTTCAAATAAAATATGATTTGTCAGCTTTTTTCTCAAATATCTTTCCTTAACTTTTCTGACTTTCTCTTTTAACACATGGTTGTTTCTTTAATCTGTGTTAATTCTCATTTCAAGTAATACAATTTCATTTTTGACAACAAAATACACTCTCATTTTCTATTATTTTGGTTTCTTCAGCTCTTAGATGAATTACATTGTTTTCTTTGCTTTATTGATTTCCTAAATACTCTCATGTTCTTTTATGCATTACAACTCCTTCTCCAACTTAAACTCATTTTCTTATTTTCTCATAGCGAGATGCCGACATTCAAACCTTAAGTTCTCGCATTTCGGAGCTTCGCCTTTTTATAACACTTTCCGGTGTTCAAATTCCGTCCCCGGATTTAGGCCAATCCTGGAATCAGCCACATTTCCATTACTCCAGTTTGATGGACGAGAGACAGGAAAGCATCCCTGAAAGAATTCCAGAAAGTGTCCCAATAATAAAAGTTGAAAGCGACATTGACTACCGAGAACCTATATCGGAAGAACCCGAACCTGTTATAGAAGAAAACAAACTTCTGGTTGAGAAAAAAGAAGCTTTACTTAAAGATGAACGTAGACCACCAGTCGAGGATTTCAAGCTGGAAAAAAGTGAAACAGTGACTGTTCTTCACCACCCTGCTGAAGGTGAATTGAAAAATGTTCCTGGCCAAGGTGAAGAAAAAATTGCAGACGGGGATGTAGGGGAGACAATTCCAAGTGTAGATGACCAAGGGGAGACGAACCCTGAGAAGCAAGAGCAAGGTGGGGAAATTGGTAATGATGACAAAATAGGTGATGAAAATATAAACACAAACAAAGTATCTGAGGTGGAAGAAATAGAAGATGAAACACAGGCTAGTGATGCTGATAAAAGCAAACAGGAGGTTGATGAGGATCAACTGAAGAATGGACTTCCTGAAGAGGGCGCTGAGAATGATGAAAAGAAAAATGACGACAGTTCAGAGGGACAAGAAGTGAATAAACAGCCTGATAATTTGAATGAAAATAAGAACGGGAAAAACAGTGATGACATGAAAACTGAAGAGGAACAAAAACCAACAAGTGATCAAAACCAAGACAAAAAGGAACCAGATATGCACAACTTGTAAAAGACACGTTTTTGTCATCGCAACAGTATGTCAAACGTTGATTTACAACTAACACAGTTTTTTTGTTCTAACCTTTCCCCTATCACAAATCTGCATTTTGGTGAAACTGTGCACATGTTTACCCTCATTAATAATGTTGATGCATTAATAGCACTAATATACAATCAACCTTATATACTTGTCATACACTATGATTGAAGAATCATAGACACTAAATGTCCTACCGCAATTAGCACAAATGTGACAAAGAAGACATTCCATGTGTCCATGTCTACGAGAGACTCAACGTTTGTGTTACTGCAGCTTGAAGAGTGATTCTATGTGTCCCTTATTATATATAATAACATAGCCTTGCCCACAAATCGACCACATTTACATTGCATGAGGGACTGTTACCTCAATACACAAGTTAAAATTTCCCAGTAGAAGGAGAAAACCCTTAAAATTGTATGGTTTATTTAAAAAAATGCATTATGAGGGATTATGTCACTAATTCTTGGGACAATATAACACTGACTTCAATTAGTAAAATGCTAGTATTCAGTTATGCTGTCTAGTGATGGACAATTGGAATCACTCCCATTTAAAACTAATGCACTTTGCATTATGGACACATGAAATCACCTTTAAGGCTATAAACTTCAATTATTTGGTTGTGATCAATTTTTGTTTATTTTACTAACATTCATGTTGTTACCGTATTGTTTCTCATATGTATACATTTCTTTTAAAATTCTAGATAACTTTAAAATCTTTTGGTAGTATCATAAATATTTCACACTATAACAAAATATTAATTTGAATTTTTGAGTCTGAATTGATTTTATTTATTATTCAACCAAATAGTACAAATTGAGGATTATGTTCCTAATTATATTTACTTGAAATTTACAGCGAGAAGATGGAATAGACAAACTATCCAAAGAAATAGAGGAATTAAGAATAGTTATCGAACCATTACTGAACACTAAACCACATCCAAAACTGTTTGTGAAAACAAAAGATGACTTGGACGACCCGGAAGAAGCAGAAAGCAAGGCTCTTGAGATTAATAAATGGAATGTAGCCAATGCTTACAGGTATTTTGACTTCTCATACTTTTAAAACATTTTGATTTTATTTGGATATTAAAGATGCATAAGCCAAAAAAGTCATAAAAATAATTTTTATTTAGAACTGCGTGCACCATACTTGGAATATCCCAAAATTTCTGGCTCCACAAATTATTTTGAATGCGTTCCGCAGTGACTTTTCTGGCCTTAAATAACTATGGTTGGCCCAACCATAGTTTTTTAGGCTAGAATAGTCATTGAGGAACGCATTCCAAATAATTTGTGGAGCCAGAAATTTTGTGATATTCCAAGTATGGTGCACGCAGTTCTAAATAGGCAAGTTTCACTTCAATTTATTTTTATTACTTTTATTGGTCACCAATACGGCTTATGCATCTTACAGATTAATTCATTTTCAGAAAATGATTTTTTGAAATCTTTCTCTTTTTTAAAATATTTACATGTTGTGAGCATGATTCTCTTTAATTTGACATTTTGTTGTTTTATATCCTGATTTTAAGTTGATCAACTTTTGTTTGTTGTGGTTTCTAGACTTTTGTTGAAGATAAATTTCAGTTTTGACATTGAATGCTGTTCATCTTCTTTTTATGCACCATTTTCAAGACATAAAATGTGATCATCATCACTCTTAAATGTATCTTGTATATTTTTTATTTTCTATTTTATTTTCAAGTGTTGTTTATATTATTTTCTGAACTGTGTTGTGCTATTTTTCAGTTGGTTGTTCATGAAATCTAAATGGGACTACATTCGATGGAAAGCCTCCACAAAAAATCTCCAAGATCCAGAAAACAATAACAATAGACTTTCAGTTACCCCCGTCCCCCACCCCCTTGGGCGTGCTCCCACTCCATCAAAACTAGACCCCGAAATAAACCCAACCCCTGAACCTGGTGGTGGACCCCCTAAATCACCTCCCCCAAAAACGCCGCCACCCAAGTCTGCGGAAGCTCCCCCTAGTGATCAAGACAAAAATAACGATTCTAATAAACCAGGCCCATCCAGCAAACCACCGTCTGGTAATAAAACGCCATCTGGTGGCAACAAGAGTGCTGAGAAATCTAAACCAGAGTGGTGATTTTGATTTTTGTTCTTTCCTTGTTGAAATAATCATATTCCTATTTTTAAAATGCCCTGAAATGGTAGTACCGTAATTATGATAATAATATTTAAAGTAATTGAAATGATAATAAAAAACCAGTGGAAATAATACCAATAATACACCAGGTGTTATGATCCTAATGACTTATTTTCTAGAAATTTTACAAATTAGATTCTAAACAATAAATTGTTTTGTCTTTTCAAAATTTTACTCTTTCGGCCAGTGAAAACATACATTCATTTGAATTATAAACAATATATATTTACTCAATCCGCAACAGTTGCATGAATCTATGATCTCTTGTTGTTTTCATAATTCTCAAAAGTGCCATCAATAACAATATAAGATGTCTATCCCTCTCAAAGTTTCCCAACCGTACTGATAAAATTCATAACAGTCTTAAAGTTCGCAAACACCATATTTGTGCTACTGATCATACTATCGGAGACAGGTGATAAAACATATCAGTAGGACAACTTATCAATTAAATGATGGAGAAGCTATCTTGCTAATTATCCACTTTCTTATCTACTCACCTAAACATGGGCTTAACTTGGCTGCCACTCCAATCCACTGGATATTGGGGTTGGTGCTTACATGATTTCGGGGTGATATTTTCTGCATTTGGATCTTCTGTTTGACAAAATAAACGCCTTTGTCTTTAAATACAGAGGATTACTTTACTTGAATATGTCTCCAAAATTCAAGAATGCATGATCCATTTTTGGAGTTTTCAATTCAATTTGGGAAAAGTGAGGCGGGATTATGTAAACTGCCCTGAAATGTAACTCTTTTTAAAGAGTACTGTTAGCTTCAAGTTGAATTTCCCATGTGTGCTTTGCAATTTGGGAGTAGCCTTGCTCGAACCTGGACCATAACGATGTGTTCAGTGAAAACAAACAATTCTTGTGAGTTTTCCCTATTTTTAGTTTTGTTAGTTTTCATTTTGGTATTGTTTACATGTTAGGTATTTAAGCTGAGCTAATTTTCTTGGCTAGACCTATTTTGTTCCAGGAAATGTGTCTGTATTCGTTAGCCTAGTTTTTGGCAAGAAAAAACCCAACAAGTTAATGTTTTCTTGAATATTTTATGTTGGAGAATTTGCAGCATTTATAAATTGTGCCATGCACTTGTTTACTTTGCAATTTTGTTCACTTTCCGTCCATTTTGACATACTTATTAAAACTTCCTTCCATTCTGGTGTATTTTCAAACATCTAAAAGATATTTTAGAGGTAAAATTCTTGTACATCATTACTTTATTTGTTTTTTATTATAATTTTTTGTTCTGTTTTGATATCAAAACTTCACAATCAAGTAAAGAGCAATAACTATTAGTTATATCTTTGTCTGCCTGACTTGAAAATGTCAATGTCATAAATAATTCGTTCCAAGCGAGTATTCAGACATGTTTAGGTGCTCCTTTATTGACTTTATCACAAACTTTTGAAAAGGACTAGCAAAATTTCTTTCATGAAGAAAACAATTAGAATGTTTTACAAACAGATTAAAAGTTGAAGAAAAACCGACAAAGGCACAGTTTCAATATTTCAAAATATAAATATTTTTATCAGGAATTCGTAAAAGAAAAAATAATGAATGTCACTTGAGTATTCAAAGATAATTTCAAGTGAATTTCTTTTATGAGTTCCTGATGAAAACTATTTATATTTTGAATTATTGAAACTCTGCTTTTATCCATTATCTGAGGATCAGCACTTGAATCATCTTTAGTTTACAGATTTCTCCTTATATTTTACAAACAGACTGCTTCTTAATTTTAAATTTAATGTTTAGGACCTTTCATTTTAAAGGCATTCTAGTTATTATTTGCATAATTTTATTTTATTTTAACATTTGATGTGAATATGTTTTAAACCTAAAGCTTCCATTCACTTTACACACAACATTCCTATTTTTTGAAAAATATTCTAGATTTTATTTTTTGTTCGACTTGATTTGAATGAATTATATTGTTGTCACCGTCTTTCTGTTTTATATACTGTGAATTCAATTGATTCTTTGTTTTATCTTGTTGTATTCTTGATTTCATTTATCAAAAAATTTAAAGGCATACATCGCGATCGTTGTATACAAGTTTATCATTTCCCTTAGTCAGCCCATATTACCACCTAATTGTGCATCTTTTAAAATTGATTTCAAATTTATAGTAACTAGTCTGAAATTGCTGTTCACTCTTCAGACGGAGAAAAGATTTAATTTATTTCAAACAAATTGCAAAGTGCGATGTATGTCTTTAAATTTGTTTCTGCTAACTGTTGTTTTAAATTTGTTTCTGCTAACTGTTGTTTTTATCATGTTTTTTCTTGTAAATTTACGTTGTAGTTCTCAATAAAAAAGGTTATTCTCACAACTCTTATAATTTTGTGTTGCGCTTTCAAAGAATCTTTTAACTGTAGAAATAGGTTCATTTGACTCGATCACTCACTTTTAAAATTGTGCAAAATCTTTCAATGTCCGTCCGCCATTTTTGTCAAGCACTGTAATGAGAATGAGGCTGGTCTTGTGTAGAGTTGGTGTACTGTTTTCTAAGAATGGAATCGTACACATGGTCCAATTGATATTGCCCGACGTCCCTGTTCATGCAATCATTTCCATGCATTCTGATGCGTATACTTTCTTTAATCCAACCTTTGCTTCGATCAGTGTCTCTGTCTATGATTTTTGATTCACTCCAATTAATCACATGATTAGATGAAGTGGCATTTTACGAGGAGTCAGCAGAAATCATTTGAACACAGATTTTTCACAAGTCGGCAATAACTTATCATAATACCAAATGAACCTATTTCTACTAATTATCTACCAGTCAGATGAACTTTTTCGCTCATCTTTATATTAAAAGTGTTGAAACATATATATGCTTTATGAGGTTCACAAAGACTTTGGATAAAGAATTTTTTTTTAATCTGTAGAGTTTTTCTTCGGAAAATTAGATAAAATGTTTTATATGCGGTCCCATTTTTTTAAAAAACGCCTCTACAAATCTTTTTATTCATTTTTAAAGTGCATTTAAAGCTCCACAATTTTGTTTACTTGTATAATCATTAATGATGTTTTTTTGGCCACAGTAGTAATTTACACCAAGTTTTTTTTATATAAAACTCCTTTATTCTCAACGTTTCACAAACAAGGCTGCTTGCATTCTCAAGAGACACAGGTAAAACTCGGCATAGACTTGTTTTCCCGCCAATTTTAGTTGTCATTTATATTACCTGTGTCTCTTGAAAATGCAAACAGCTTTGTTTGTGAAACGTTGAGAATAAAGATGGATTTTTTTTATATAACCTTGGTATTAAACTTTTTAATGTTTCTTTATTTATTGAAATCAGTATTGTACAGTATAGCCCAGATTACTTGCAAATGCGCTTCACAAGTAAATGACACAAGTAGAATTAATGTATAATAAAAAGCTTGAAGCAGCACGGAAATATTAAATTAACATATCAAAATACGGGGGGAAATGTTCGACAAACGTATTTGTGGATTAGCTCATTTTCAGCGGCTATCCCGAATTGATGACGCTCAAATATTCAAAGGAATCTGTTGAGGGTTTTGAAATATTAAACTGCGAAATTCAGAACTTTTTTATGAACGCACGTTAGCATTTTTTGCAGTTTCTTTGTTTTATAAAAGATATAGAAGTCGTGATCCTATTAGTGATACTAAATTATAAAAATAAAATCAAAAACACTGGAATTCAGTAATATTTGAAGTTCTAACATATCTTTTTCGTGCTGTCGCGTACTGCTTGTTTTGTGTGTCAATTAAATGTAGATAAAATAGGTTAGAACCCAATTTTATTTACATGTATTTTTTGTCGTATAATTTATTATAATTATTTGATTTTTTCATATACACTTCTCAAAAAAAGTATGGAATATTTTTCATTGGCTTCGTATTTTCACATTATTCAAGGATTAAAGAAAAGACGTTTGATAGTGTAGTCTTTTATTAAGCGATCAAATGCAAGTTGAATACTTAATTTCTGAGGAGAAATAATGTAACTAAGGACGTTTTAAAAGTCGCTGAAGAAAACATATGGCAATTTTGAAGTATTCATAAAACTTGGGAGTATTCAATTAAACGCCCTTACATGTATTATTTTCATTTATGTAAATAAAAAGCTAAAATACTTCCTGAAAGAAAAATCATTTACTTATACGCTATATGTATTTTTGAGCAATTTTATTGAATATTATTTGAATGAGAACATTTTTAATACTTAGAGAGGTTCGCTGTATTTTAATTCAATACTGGATTTATAGCAATGTACATATGATGGCTCCTGATGATTCAAAACCTATCTAATTAAAAATATCGTAATTCAATTAATTTCCAATGAAATTACATCAAAATACCTTCATTTCGTTAGTAAGTAATAGTTCTTTTGAACACAACACATTTGAGGTTTGTATTTTACAAAAATGAAAATACCGATAAGGGAATCTTGTCAAATATGCCGTGTCTATTGAGAAATATGTCTTTTTCTTCACCTCTCATCTTGAAACGTCATAGTTTCATGATTTATTTTAAGAAATTGCCTTCATTTTCTTTCTAAAAGACCAAATTTTAACAATCGGCATTTTTCTTTCTTTCAATCATGAAATGTGAAAATACTACTCCGATGAAAAAAATATTTTCATGATAATATATTTATAACTTTTTTTGAGTAGTGTATAATAAAAATCTAATTAGTCACACTTCTCCGTTTTGTAAAATATACAAAACGAAAACCATGTTTTCGGAAATTAAAAGTTCCGACACTGAAATACAAACGTACTTGAGGGTGATTATTAGTTTCTAACAGTCTGTGATCACCTGGCTTAAGCGGGATTCAAAACCAAAGGTTAGGCCGGTTCAGTGAGCTTTTGGAAATTCAGTATAAGTTTTTTTTAATATTCATAAGTAGAAAGCCCCTTTTTTGTTTCTCAAATCTAAATGAGTCATTTAGAGTCTCGGAGTCTTGATTTTTGATGGTCTGTAAAATGCGAACCAATTCTTTTCCTATCAAAACACAATAACGGGTCATTATTTTAAATTTCGAAAAATTTGAACAAATCGCCCTTCAGGTTCAGAGAGTTTTTAAAAGACTAGATTCAACATAAAATTCACTTGATCACATTGTTACTCGCCCTCATAAGTGAAAATATAAACTTTCACAGTTCAAAAATGTCGTAGAAGTATAGTTGCCAATTCATGGATGTTATTAAGCCTTCCACGTAGTATAACATAAACTTCATTATTGAAAGTTTACCTTACATGGAAATCCATTTTTTAACTATAAACGCTATGTTGTATCAAAATACATATTTTCAACATCATTTTTATTTGTAACTTACTGAATTCCTGAAATTATACATTTTTAATATATTTTTTTCCAATTTCTAGATGGCTACGGTGGAAACGCAATCTTGTGAAAGATCTGCCGGGAAGAGAGGATGATGCCACTGAAACTGCGACTCAAGATGATGATGATGATGATAATGATGAAGACGATGAAGATGATGATGAAGACGAAGATGAAGAAACTCCTGTTCCACCTAAGAAACTTCCAGTAAAGAAACAACCGGTAGAAGATGACGAAGATGATGACGAGGATGATGATGAGGATGACGAAGATCCGCCACCCAAGAAACCGCCACCTAAAAAGCCAATTGATGACGATGATGATGATGATGATGACGATGAAAATGATACTCCACCGCCGAAGAAACCTCCTAAAAAGCCTGTTGATGACGACGATGATGATGACGATGATGACGACGATGAAGATGACGATCCTCCCCCGAAGAAGAAACCACCTCCTAAGAAACCGCCCGTTGATGACGATGATGATGATGACGACGATGACGATGATGAAGATGATCCACCACCAAAAAAGAAACCACCACCAAAGAAACCAGTCGATGATGACGACGACGACGACGATGATGATGATGATGATGATGATGATGATGACGATCCGCCTCCTAAAAAACCACCTCCTAAAAAACCACCTGTTGATGACGATGACGATGATGACGACGACGACGATGATGACGATCCACCTCCCAAGAAACCAACAAAACGATAAAAGTAACATGGTAAGTATAGCTCCTGCAAGTGTCTATTTTATGATGCAAAATCCATTGACACAAAAGATCACGTGTTCTTTCGTTGGAGGCATCAATTTTCCGTTATTTCACTTTGGTTTGGCAAGTTTTACTTAAAACTGCAAATGTGGTAAAATCCAAAACAATAAACTAGCTTTTTTAAAACCTGATATCAAAGAACGTGAAAAAAATCCAAAGCATAATAAAAAAAATACCAATAGGCCCTACAATAATGAAAACCACATAACCGACAGTGACTAAATTGAAACAGTTATGAGCAGAAATACTGTTCATTGATTGAAACAAATAAAACCACTCGCTGAAAAAGAAACAAAAATTATCAATGTTTTAACGAGTTGACAACGTTTTTCTGACCTTAAGGTCACATTTCGTGTAAACTTTGCTTGTAATATGGACTAGAGGCTTGTTATAAATTGTTTTAATAATTCGTGATGACACACAAACTTTAGATAAGACAACTGGTCG
>JAOXYC010179802.1:0-18991 GCA_028565715.1 Phoronis pallida
AACAGGTCATTCCTGACTACTTCAGCCAAGTCCAGTAATTCCTGCCACTTGTCACGTAACTCATCAACTTCCTGTACTTCAGTTCGTGGAAGGCGAAGTTCAAACTCCCTGTTATTAAAAATAATAAATGTTAACACTGCAAACTAACAAACCAAGGTGTTACAGATTGCATGAATTGTATAATGTATAAAGAATGTCATAGCATGCTTCAAGTAGATCATATGATCACTATCCATTTTATTCATGCTTCTGTATGATATCTGTTAAATGTATCCTTTCTAGACTTATCTAAAGCCTTTGATACCATAAATCACAACATTTTTTATATTTATTTAACTCTCATTTGTAGTAGTTGGAGTTAGTCTATCCTGGTATAAAACTCACATTGAAAAATGCTACGAGTTATTTCATCTTATTTGGTTAACTTAAATCAAGTTCAGTTACAATGATTTTTTCTGTCTTTTCAAATTTATCACTTTCGGCCAGTAAATAAGATTTAATTTGTGTTCTTATTTGAACTCTTATCGGGTCTACTTGCTTTAAGCAAAAACAAATCCTCATGTGAAAAGGTGCACAGCGGCCCCTCATGTGGTAAAACATATACTGGCTATAACGCTATTATGCGTTAAATATCAGACAGAATTAGGAGTAGCTGGGTAGCTTAGAGGTAGAGCACCATAACCGGCTATTATGGGGACCTGGGTTCGATTCCCAGTTCAGTTATGATGATTTTTTCTGTCTTTTTAAATTAAATCATTTACATTGAATAGAGAGAACAATTCGAAACTGATCAAGGAAAATCATTGAAGATATTGGTACTAATTAAGAAAAACAGTTTACCTGAGTTTAGCATACATGGTTTCTATAGGTAAGTAGATATCATCAATCTTGTTCTCCATGTCTGTCACCTCCTCCAGTAAATGAAGAGTACTGTTGAGTTGATCTAATGTCTGTACAGGCAGTTCTAGTCTGATACGGACATTCTGTCTGTACAGTGTTGCACCATCTAGCTTTTTCTGAAAGTCAAGACAGCTGTTCAGTGACGTGATAGGTAAGATGAGAATAAATGTTGTGATTCTGATTGAAAGTGGACTTTCGGCTCCAGTCAAGGAATTGAAAATGCCAATCTTGAAACTTCATGAACATAAATCGAACAGAAAATTCCTCATAATAGAATAGGGTATGTGTTAAATTATCTTTTTAGAAAGTTCATTTGTATCATAGACTGGCACTTTAATATGTGTAAGTTTTATTGCAGATATAAGGTAAATTAATCTTAGTTTCTTTATTTTCATGTTGAGAAAACCTGGATATTAAGATTTTTTTTAAGTCTGGTCAGCTGGACATTCAGAAGATGGTTTCAAGGCACACGTTTGGTCTCTTTCTCAGATGTTAGTTGAGTGCTGATTCAGTCACACCCCAAGTTTGACCTCTCAACTTACAACAGATGAAGGGACCAGATGTGTGTCTCGAAACTGTCATGTGAAATTTTGGTATAAATCAAGTTGACCAGACCTTAAAATCTTCACATCTACACTCCTACATGACTTATAATTTTCACCAATTAATCCATTCAATACCTTAGCTTCCTCGTGTAGGATTGAAGCATATTTAGTCTTCCACGCCATGGCAAACCCATGTAATGCATTCTTGACAGGGTCTGTATGCATACAGATAGGTCCAACTGGTAATGCACTTGGGATGGCAAGCACCTGGAAATAAGTTCAGATAAAAGATTGAAGTTATGTAACACCGCTAAGCAATGTGATAATTAATTCAAAATAGAAATTAAAAGTACCTCTTCCGACAGTATCGGTGTAATAAAGTGTAGTTGATTACTGACATATTCGTCAGTTTTGATCAACTATGCTTTATTGATTAAGTAATGTGATTTTAATCGCTACTTTAAGATAATGTCGCTTACACTTATTCATGTCTTTATTCTAGCTTACCATAGCAGTGGAAAGAGATTGTGGTGGAGAGGGTGTCATAGATATTTTAAGTTAGATTTAATAAGATATCTTTCTTTGTGAAAATCGGTGTATTGAAGTTATGTGAAAATCAGTATTGAAGTGAATCAAAACAAATTCTCATAATCTTGTGAGCAAACCTTTTTCTCAATCCCTAGTAGCCTCTCAACCTCTCTCTTCATGGCAAATATTCCTGGATCATTCTTGATGAAATCATAGTAGTTCCCATGCATATCATCCTTCCATAAAAAGTCATACAAACTGAAGTGTTTAAGGTGTGTCTGTACAATACCTTGGAGATCTGGAGAGAAATATGAGATGTAAAAAACATATTATCAAAAAAACAAATTCAAATTGAATTCCTTACATTATAGGTTTCCCAAAAAGTATCTTTTTCACAAGTAAAGTACATCAATTTTCTTCTTACGGACATGATTCCAATGAGAAATATCCACTAGGTGGTACTGGTACATGGGTAGGTCAGCCATTTTGGGGACTTATAAGCAGATTGAATAACAAATTTACGTAGTACTACGTAATTGGCTGACCTCCCCATGCACCAATACCACCTAGCGGATATTCTATTTGAAACTTGCCATTTCTTTAGTTTGATTTTATTGCATGAAAATACTGTTTATCAATAACAATACGATAATATCATGACATTGAATTTGTATCTGTTTATTAAATACAATTATTTCCAATATTTTTAAACACAGTGTTTGCTTATAAACAGTGGAGGTAATATAGCTACGTTGTTTGGAAATCATCTTTTTACCTGGCACGATATTTGATAGCTGTTCCATGATCTCAATAACCATAGGATCTTCATTAATTGATGTGAAGAATTGTTCGCCTATTTTGCCAGCAATCCACTTCACCCCTTTGCATGAGCTGAGAATTCGCTTCCCAACAATACTGACTGCAGACTGCACTTTATCCAGAGGGGGCTCTATGATGATGTTGGGGATAGAGAACTTCACCTCAACTCTGAACCTAAATATAAACAGGAAATGTGTACATGCCTTATTAAAATATTTGTATTACGGATTATGGGACACATTTTGTTCTTTTCTTTTCATGGTTGATGGATAAAAGCAGAAATTTTGTACTGTTAATTTTACAGCAAACAATCAAAATAAGTTTTGATGCATGTTTCTAAATGTTGAGGAATTTTTTTCTTACATCAAGCTGCAATTATACAAGACCTTTGAACCTTGCCTCAGAGTTTGAATTTATCAAAAAGAGAGAAAAAATATAAACACAGCATCCACAAATAAACGTAGTTGAAATTCAGCATTCTAAATGATATAAAAGTACGATCACAACTCAAGTTATAATTAACCCAAATTTTCTCAAAATCATGCAGTATAGTAGACGGACAGAATTTGAAAAAAAGAGATTTAAAAGAATCCACACAGTTCTTTATACTCACAAGATGTACTTATCAAGACGAAAATATTTAGACACCAGTTGGCTGATGTAAAAGAGGGTAGAAAAAGCCATTTATAAAAATTGGTCCAAATTGAAATTAATGTACTCACAAATTCAGTGAATATTATTGAATTTTAGTAGTAAATGTTTAGCACATTGTGATTATTTGACTTTATACTTCTTGATTATGGTTCTATTTTCATTGAATAATAAGATATTTAAGATCTATTTTATGTTACTCATTTTAATGAGTAAAAAACTGTTAAATAGAGGAAGAACAAGGCTATTCAAAAGTTAACAATTTTGCTAAATAGTGAGTTACACCTTTAACCAAAACTACTCACTGTAAATATGTAATCTCGTGAGTTTTCTCAGTAGACCATGTCATATTAGACAGCATTGACAAGACAGACTGTGGACGGTGATCAGACTTGGCTGACTGCACACGACTGGAGCTGGGAATAAACAACAAAGGAAAATAAAACACGGAATTTGATACACATGATTTTGTACACAACACTAGTTAATCTAGGCTTTGAACCCAAAGCAATTTCATTTTTGTATACTCAAAGAATAATTAATATCAAAATTCTTTTAGAATGCACAAAAACTGAGCTTTTGCTGTTTCCAATGCAATATTCAATGGTGCAAACTATCTCTCGCAAGTTTTTGCCCAGGGGTTTTTGCCAATTTTGACACAAAAGGAATGTTTCATTTCTAATCTAGTGCAGATAAATTGGGTAAAAATGGAACAAATAAAAGAGGTTAAAATGGTGTATAATGGTTCTTTGTAATTTAAATATCATGAAATGTACCAACATCATAGATTGTGCATATGGAAGAAAAACACTACTAGTTTAAAGATCAAAAGTATATATATTAACTAACGTGGGAATTATTTAGGATTACATTTGACTTACCAATTACTGTGCAGTGAGTGCTGTGACATGGCACTGACAGATCTTACAGTTTCCCCTTGACATCCTGAAGCCTCAGCTAGTGTTACTAGAGACCGGGTGGTGGCAAATAACACAGCATCGTAGATTTGATTGCAATAATCCTCTGAAAATACAAAGAAAAAACAGGTGTTTTAGACAATCTTGCACTAGGCTGTAGTTTGTGATTTGACAAAACCGACTATTGGTTTTCGGACTTAATTTTTTGAAGCAAGATAATGAAAGTGATCAAATACAAAAAGGATTAAAAATTATGAAAACATTTCTCAGATTTTGACCGCATAGAACAATCCAATTGTTGTCAAGACATCACTAAATTAAAGAGGCATATTAACCAGTGTGGGGCGATTTCAAGACCGTTAAACACAATTTGGGACTTCTGTTGGGTCATAAAGGGCTGCGTGAGGTCATGAACTTTGAATAGAGCAAAAAATCTCGAAAATCCGTCGAATTTTAGTGGTTTAATGCCAAACTGCAGATTTCTTAATTTGACTATTATAGTCAAACTAACAACAGACGCAGCACCATGAACTTTGAGTCACACTCGATGCAATTAGGTCACAGTTCTTGTCCTCGCACAATCAAGTATCGACTGTAGAACGACTTACTGGCTCGTTTGCTTCGCCAAATATTACCCACCGACATAAAAAATTTATCTAAGATACCAACCTTGAAATACTGTTTTAAGAATTAAAATTTTGGTGTCCATCCCTAAGTTACTTAAAAGTAACATAAGGATAGACAACAACATTAAAAGTATGGAAACTGACAAGTAAGCAGAAATCTAAGTAAAAAATATCCTAAGTGATTGATATTTTAGTTGATTCTTGTGCAGAAAGAATTATCACAAGGTGCATCTTTAATGCACCAGTTGCAATAAGAGGCTAGGAATACCAAAATATATAAACGTACTCAACAAATCAGCAACTTCCCTGTCCTCTGGATTCTCATAAGACTGAGACTGATCACTGACAACAAAGGCCAACTTCTCTCCATCAAGCTGCAAAATATACAACTTACAGTTAAGTCAATTTATTAATTAAAACTTATTAATTGATAGTTTTCACAAAGTAGGTCACTGCAAGATTTAATATTGTTTTGAAAATGATAACAACTGAAAGGGAATAAGATATCTTCCTGAAGTCATCTTGTTTTGAACCTTCTAAAAATAATGAAATCAACACAAAAATTGAAATATATTTAAGCATTCAGAATTCAAGGTGTTTTATTTAAAATGCCGAGACTTAAAATAATTTTTTTTTTTGATTTTTTAAGGACAATAATCAAAATTTTCTTGAATATAAAGTTAAATTTATTCTTCTAAAATAATTTGTTTGTGAATGTTAAGTTAATGTGCAAATAAAGGTAAAGGTGATATTTATTCAACACCCATCCTTGTTAAATAGAACAAAACTGAACAAGGTGATATTATTTGTAAAGTGTGTAAAACTGTGACAAGAGTGAAGTATTAAATAAATATGTATCATAAACTCTCTGGTAACAGCCCATGCATGCTTTCATGGGTACCGACCAACCCCTTTTGGGGTTTTTCATTTTTGACTACCAGTCTAGCATGTGTGTTAACCAGGGATATTATGGTACATAAAACAACATTTGCAGTGACAGTTATGTGCTTCAATTAGCAGAATAGGCTGGTCAACATTTGCTGAAACAGGAATAGATCATGTGAACACATATAAAAAAGTTACACCTTTCCATGTTAAAAACCTAGAATAACAATGCATGAATTAGAAGAGTGAATTAATGCATGGTTTATTATACGAACATTGAATGGTGAATAAACATGGGATCAAGAATTCTGCAAAGATGAATGAACCGTGCAATAAATTCAGAACCACAGAACCATAATCATTCTTAAAATGAAGAAATACATGCTATTGGTATGTTTACAATAAGACAGGGGGGATAGTCTACAAAGTAACATAGATTAGATAAATGAGGGCCACCCTATGTCTTCTTGAATTCCTGAGTGGTGTGGATCTGAATTTCCAGGGCTCTGCTCGCTTTCGCTTCATGCGTTCTCTCAACTTTTTCAACCATATGCGTTTGGCTCTGATAATAGCTTTTAGTTGAGAGAAGCTAAGAGCCTGCAAATTTGGAACAATTGTTTATAAATAAATGCGGTAAAAAAAATGTTCATTTCTCATGAAAAGGTATTAATAAAATAAAATTTATATTCAACTTACAAGGAACGATGTGGTCAATCAAATAACTCTCCTAGTAAGTTGAATATAAAAATTTTTACCAATTATTTAATGACACCTAAAAATCACCCTTTTATTAATTAATAATAAGAAATGTTGCCCAGCTCCATTTCTCCATTCACTGAAATCCAATAACTCAATCACATGAACAAAATATTTTGTTTCACCACTATTCCCTATAAAACACAAAGTAATTTAAAAATAACAAAAACATCAAACAAACTGAATAAAACAATAAATAAAATAACAAAATGAAATTAATTTTTGTTTTTTAACTAACGGTAAGAGGAGCATAGGCTGCTACAGGAGGGGATTTCGAATCGGGTGAGGGTGATCTGGGCCATGGTGAAGGAGTCACTGGGCGCTTCCCCCTTATCTGTGAAGGACTCATAGGGCGATGCCCACGAGATGATGGGGTTGGTGTTCTCCTTGCAGGAGACTTGCTCTTTGAGGTCTGAAATTCAGTCAAAAAGTGTAAATACCTTAATTGTCATTGTCATCATATATTAATGAGCTCAAATCAAAACTGACATACCTGAGTGTTTAAACAGTATTTTAATGACTAATTTTAATTGTAAATACTTTAATTTTATTTAAGGCATTTAGAGATTTTAATTGTTAATTAAATTGATTTGAAAATTTAATATTATTATCATCATTAATAACATCAGGTTTTTTCATGATCCCATGAAATAGTAATTTTTGTTACAACTATAAATCATTCAGAAGATGGCAAAAGTTAATAAGGAATGACCATTACTACCAAATATCAGGCTGTTTGAAATTTCCCCTAATATTTTTATAGATCCTTTATAAACCAGTAACTGATGGCTTTTGCGTTTTGCAGGAATTAGGAAGCTAAAACTATTTCCTTACAAAAGAACTTCATTGTTAAATAAGTGAAACTGTAAACTTATATGCAGTAAAATTAAGATATTTACAGTATGTCTGCCCCTTGATTTGTTACGGCGAGTGTTATAAGTTCCATGTCGACATTCATATGCATACTGTAAAGTAAATTTAAATATTATTATATTTGCATAAAAATCAGTTTTTGAGTAACCAATAATAATTCAAGATTTTTTATTACTGGGTAAATTTACCATTGAGTTTTAAAACTGCCAAGAAATTGACTTAAACATCTAAATGATTTGAAAATTTCCACAGGATGCAAACATGTTTTTTCTCTTGTATTAATGTGTACCTTTCTACAATCTTAAATAGAAAAAAATTGAAAACTAAAACTCATAATGAACAAAATAGGAACAAAACACTGAACAGAACAGATACCGGATCAAAAGGCTCAGGAGGTGGTGTAGGAGTGTGATACTCTATCTCAAGCTGAAAATAAAATTCAAGCACGTTACTGTTTAATACCATAATAATGATAAGACAATTCCTGCGTTGACAGATTCTATAGGGCTGAATTCTCTATCTCCATCAGAAAACAAGATCCCCGTTCAAGCCTAAAAATTCAAACATTTGAATTAAATATCTAAGTTTTGTGGTACTGGTTGTCATCTACAACACTACTTTTGTGTAATACTTTGACTGAAACTTTTTAAAAACAAAATGTTCAGTTGTGGTGCTAATTATTACCTACACACTTCTGTAAAACACACATTGAGCAAAATTACCAATTTTCTTTGTATATGAGCTTTGAAATATGGAAAATATATCAAGACATCCATTCTATTTTTGTCTCCTTTCAAAGAAAATCAGTGGGATTGGGATCATGTGTTTCAAAAATGGATTAAAATTTTAAGCACACTTTAAATTGATTGTTATTCATTCTGTGATTGCAAGCACCCTCACTGTGTATTATTATCAGGTAATGTTATGCAATGGTGTACTATCATCTAAAAGAAGTTCACATCAATGCAATCACAAGACTAGTACATTTTTATTGTAGCGACGGTTCAACTTTGTTTCTTTGCGCCACATTTTAACAGCTTTTCTTGCTGTTAACATTCCAAAAAATGATACCTGAAACCAAGAATATTTCAAATACAGCCGATATCATTATTTGAACGAAACAAGCAAAGCCATGACCCAGTACTCAAGGGAAGGTTAAACCCATCACCTAGCAAACTGTTCAGTCTTTTGTTTGCCCCAGTTCTATAGCCCCATTGTGCAGAAAACAATCACACTCATGGTAAAAAGTTTTAATATGCTAACTGGTACAAGCATTCCAATTGATCACTTTTATGTATTTTGTGTGAAATTGACATTTCGTTTTGCAAAAAAATAGTCATATTTAATATGTAGTTTCTTTAAACTTCAAAAGACCGAAGCCTTACGGAATGCCTCTTCTTCAATTAATCCATTCAAGACAGCTTTTTGTAAAAACTTAATACTCTTTAACAATCAACAAATTGCCCAAATCAGAATTTATTTACAATATGCTTAGAGATCATTGCAGCCTTTTCAATAAAAGTTAGAGCTTTTGAGCAACTCCATGATTTGGAGAATCCTTATTTGCAACAATAACGAGAACCTACCTTTCGTTTGGTAAGCATGGATACCATTTCCTGCATTCCTGTTTCAATTGTTCTCACATAATCACATAACATTGAACTCCTCTCATTGACTGATGCCAGGATTTGTTCGGTGAATAATTCTGGTGGCTGGAGAAATCAAGATTGAAAATCAAAGTTGTATCACATTTAAAACAATTTTTTAAACCAATCATCTTAATTAAACATTTTCCAGAATTTATTTATAGAAGATGTAATTTTAGATTTTCTTTGAAAACAAATCTAACCTTTTTTTTGAAAATACTTTTTAAAGATACTGTCTCCTTGTTGGTGAGGATCTGGGGTCTAAATTCAAATCAACTAGAAATTATGTGTGCGAGTCCTTTGATGAATATATTTAACCTGCATCTTAGTAAAAACATTCAAAAAAAATCGGTAAAAGGGTAAATTTGAGCTTTTTATCCTAAAAAGTGTAAATTTCAAAAACCTTCTCGTACGAGAAGGGTTTTTTGGACACAAAGATCTCAAATTTACCCCTTGACCGATTTTTTGAATTTTTTTACTATGATGCAGGTTAGTTATATTCATCAAAGGACTCATACACAAAATTTCTAGTTGATTTGAATTTTGACCCCAGATCCTCAACAACGAGGAGACAGTATCTTTAAGTGTGCCAGTAACTATCTTACCCATGACTGTGAGAATGCCATATCGTAATTAAAGAGAAACATTTCTCGTATTTTCTGTATTGTATCTTCCACCTTGTGTTTCATAACATGGTTGACTCCTTCAACTAACAGCTTCAGGTTAGCTGTGGATGTGTGGATTTGATGAAGGAAGGCATCTGTGAAGAAAGAACATTTTATTTAATAAACAATATGAAACAAACTACACATTAAATAAGAAATCAATCCACAGAAGTTGAAAATAACATAGAAAACAAACTCCAACCGACAAATAGCCAACCCAAATCACACCTTAGCATTAATTCTACAAATAAATGGAAAACAGTTGTCTACAACCGGTATACTAACTTCCACAGTACCACTTATGGTATCAATTGATTTGTCATGTAATATCTGGTGTTACCACATATAATTTTGTGTGTAAACTAATATGCGTACATTGTATTCTACTCAGAACCCTTATACTAGATATCTGCAAGGATAATTTGTTAAAAGCATGGATGATAAAAGGCTATGACCATACATTGTAAAGTTTAACAGATCTTACCAATATTCATGCTGTTCCATGCAAGTGTTGATAGCCCAGGTTGAAAGTTGGCTGTCACCTGATCTACATGTGGTGTGAATAACTCATCAAGACCATCAGGTATTGAATCAACTACCTGTAAACATCAAATCTCATATTCAATATCATTTCATTTATTGAGTCAAACATACAAAAACCAAAAAAATTAATTAATTACTGTATAGCCCTGCCATTGAGCGCATGCACCTATATGCGAAATAATGCATTTTTCTCTCAAAATTTTTCAACTCAAATTCTCACAAAATAGGCACATGGACCTACAAGGTCCGCGATTAGGCCCATGTCAACCGGGCGCTCCGGTTATAGGCGCACTTTTGACATGTTTATTCCAACACTCATTCTACTCAAATGTTCTGCATAATAGGCGCATGGGCCTACAAGTTCCGCGATTAGGCACGTATCCACAATTAGGCGCATGTGCTCAATGGCAGGGCTATACGGTAATAAAAGTTCACTTTTATTTTCTATGATTAGTGTACCTTGGTAGTGACGTTAACCAAAAGTAAACCTACCTCATGTGACAGGGTTGCTCTCCATAATGTGATTGTATTGATTAAAATCAAAGAATAAAAGCTGAACTACTTTAAAGCAAGTCCAATTTCAAATAGACTATGTTGGTGGTGATTAACTCGTGGGTCTGGTGGTTATTTTGCTTATAAAGTTGGGGTATGGTTGCATCATTAAAAGTGACTTTCACCCACATTCTCATCACTTTGAATTGTCGAATCTTTTTTACTGAAACATCAAATATGTGATCAAATATCTTCACATCGACTTCAAAAAGGATTTTGTTCAAAAGAATGATGTTTTTTTCTGACCTGTTGGAATTCTTCCAGACATAGTTCTAGATGACTCTTGTATTTCTTGAATCTCTGTTCTTGATTGAGAACATGCTGTGCAGACTCTGGGATCTGTATACCAAGACGTGTCAACCACTTAGATTCATGAATCAGTTCCAAAATGCTGTTAAAAAAAAGAAGTTATTATTTGTTAGGTAATGAGTACATTCCAACAGCAAGAATTGACCTTCTCAAGAACTTGTCTGTTTAGGGGTGATGGAGATTATCATCCCATCACAACAGACATCATTTAGACTAAAATTAACAATGGATAAGAAAATAGTTTTTACCTCTTCTATCAAATGAGCCATACTGGTCATCTGCATTTTGCAAAAACTTTGGAATATTTATAAACAGTGAAATTTCCAGTTCATTCTTAAATGCTCAATAAGTCTTCAATTGAAAACAGAAATAACTCTCAAATATGATCCATAATAAAATGACTTAGATTCTTATCAACATATCCTACCGATCATCAGCATTGACCACAACATGTTTAGACTCTGGGTGATGAATCAATAGTGTAGCTCTCAGTCCGTTCTTCACATGTTCAATTTGAGTTTTCCATTGAGTGTACCACAGACTCTCAAAAGTAACTAGAGCTGTTGCTATCTTGTTGTACGACTTCACAACACGACCAAAATCAACCAGACTTGTCACTGTTCTGTTATCACGGAATGTTTTCATTGGCTCCTCAATTCTCCTTAGCAACTGTCTTGACCAATGGATGGCCCCAGCCACAGGAGGTGCGTTTCTTAGCCTCGGAGGGTTTTCCTGAAAATTCATTGCAGATATATTTAATAAAAGTAAAATACTATACAAATAATCAAGATATATTTTAACAAAGGATCTCACACAAGTTGTAATTCAATATGAGTTTTCTCAAACATGTTGGACATTTTGTTGACATCTCAGCCTTTCAATACATTATTTATGGCACTATGTACACGTGCTAATTGTTGTCGGATACATTAATTAAATGAAACACATGCAGAACAAAATAATGAGAATGACTTTTTCTGCAGTTGTTATATTTAATTATTCATATATAATGGAATACTCACCTTGTATTCATCATAGGCATCTCTGACATCCTCCAAGTCATTCTCATACCAGACAAACAACTCAGCAAACTTCTCAGATATCACCACACGAATACCAGGCCTCTGATGAATGGCGGAAAACCTGAAAAACAAAATTTGGAAATTAAAATATCGTCAGAATATTATCAAACAAGGCGATTGATCAATGGGGAATCAAATACACCATTGTATAAACCAGGCATCTAATGTACATGTGGTTGAAAAATAGAAGAATAAAACATATTCATCAAATCTGAATTACAATCATATCACCATCAGCAACTGATTTCAATTTTTTTATGATAGTTCCAATTTTTTCTCATTTTTGCTAGCAAAATGCAAGAATGTGTCTGTTTGAAACGAAACTGGCTAAAATATTGAAACAAACCTGGTCAACACATCTAGGCCTTCCCATGTCTTTAGTTTCCTTAGGAAGAGAATGTTGAGATAGGCCCCAAGGAACCGCTCCATTTCCTGGACTGTTACTAAGAACTTTGTGTAAGTATCTTCATAGTTTTCCTTGTCCTAGAAGAGATTATTAAATAAAGTTAAGTTATTAATACTTCCTGAGCCTCGCAAGGCTCATGAGGCCAAAAAAAAATTTACGCAATCAAAAACTCTCAATGATAACATAATGAATATTTCAAATATTAAATGTAATGTAAGGTCAATGAGAAATAGAAAACTTTTAGACTAAAGATTACTTTATTTTTGCAACAATGCTTGAAGGAGTTCTTCAAAATTACTTTGAAAGTTTTTGGTTGTAATGAACTAAATACTTTCCAAAATTGATAATAATCACATCTAACTTCTTGCTTGTCAATAGGTTATAAGTGAAACAAAATAAAGCAAGTCAGACTTGAACAAAAATAAAGATGAAACATAAGCAACAGAAACTGCTGACATTATAAGATTGTCTCACATCTATGCTTGGGATGTGCATTAGGATAATAAATGAATAAGCAGGGTTTTGTTTTCTGGTTCAAATTCTAACTGTGTACTAAGCCTTTGGATAATGTGACGACAAAATTGGCTAAAAGACTAAATAGTAAAATGGCAACATAAAAGGTATCATAAGCTGTAACGTGAACAAGTGCTGTAATTATATATTAATGGAATTATTTTGAATACTGGAAATTTATATTTCTCATTTCGTAACATTGTGTCTATACCCCATGTACTCTAAAATGACAAATGATAATGTTTTGTAGTTTGACCATTCAAAACAATTCTTTGGTCAGCCAGAACTCCATTGGGCATAATAGCAATGTTAGGAGTGAGTAGAATAAATTTTCAGTATTCAATTAAATTTCATCATAACATCTTCAACAACTGGATGACTGAGAACATGCATGCCGTGAATGTGTGGTGTAATATTTACCTGCACGGATGATGTATTACTTAGCTGACCAGGTATCGGACCTGGTGTTGACTTTTTAACATATGATTTTGACGGAGTCATTGACAGCTGCCAAATAAGTGCCAGAGAACAGTGTAAATATGTAGCCTTGAAACCGTAGTTAGTAATTAAATTCTGATCACAAGCGATTCATAAATTCACCCTGGTGTCATACTGAATCTCATGTATTTCATTGAAATAATTGAAATGTATTGTAGACAAAAAACATTTATTGTAAAACCAATATAAATTCTTACCGAAAATCCAAAAATTTACATAATCTTAATTTAAATTAAAAAAAATTGATGTTATTCAAATAGTACGCATTTGTTTTTAAGACCTAAATGCCTTGAATCTTGAAAAAAACGTAGTTCTATAACTCTACAAACCTTTGTTTCCACATCAAGCATTGTTTTAGTTGTAACAGTTGAGGACATGAGATCATTTAACTTCTTGAGATGATTTCTGATCAACCCCGACACACTGGGGCCATTCTGAGGGTCACCCTCACTGTAGTAGAGCTCTGAAATACACATATCAAGTTAATATTCCAAAACTTTATTAAATTAATTTATTTGATGATTTTCATACATTTCAATGCACATGCTTTTAATCCTTGAAAATGATTAATGGCAAGGACACGGAACAGGCATAGGCTACTAAATATCTGTAGTTCATCAAATATCTCATCTTCTATTGAATGAGGTGTACTTTACCTCAATGAATGTATTCAACCACCAGTGAATATCATTTATTTCACCGAGATCATGTTCCGTCAGTGTCTTGATAAAATTCACACCAAACTAAAATCATGAGGTAAATAATTCAGACTGGAATTGAACCCAGGTCTCTCTGATAACCGGTCAGATAATCTTCCATCTGAGTAACCAGCCCCTTCAATTGTCTGTGTTTTTCTCAATGCTAATTTTTTTTCTGTCTTCAAAATATCTCACTTTCGGCCAGTAAAGCATACATTTATTTAAACTTAGAATATCATCTCATACTCACTGAGAATATTAATATCCTCTAAAGTCATTGATGTCTTGGATACAATATGGTGCACTTCATCAGCCTGTCCGTCAATACCATCGCCATCAATATGATCATCTTCTCCATGCTCAGCAATGGCATCCAGGTTACGACTGTCACTCACATGAGCTGCTGCTAAAACATCAGCCTCAAAATCTGACACTGCAATACAAATTATACAATGTTGTAAAGCAATACAATTAATACAATGTGGTTATGCGATAAAAATGATACAATCTTGCACTGTGCTAAAATAAAATATTATGACTCAAGATAAATAAATTTGTTTAAGCTATGGTTCAGGATTAAAAGAGGTCCAGAGAACCAATACTAAAAATATCAAAGTAACCTAAAATTGGTTGTTTGCAATATCAATGACATAGTATACTGTGTTCCTTGATTAGAACAAACTAAGAAATGAATATTCAGTTTCTCATCATAAAAAGAATTATCGTAAAAGAAATTATTTCATTAAATTCCATGAGTGTCACATTGTTTAAAACTTAATTATTCTTTGCACAAATTTCCTACCTGGTTTATTGTTGTTATTTTCAGCCTCCTGATTTTCTTTCATCTTTTTGTACTTCATATAATCTTTCTCCTCTTCAGGCTCCTCAACTAGAAAATCATCTTTCCGTGGTCGAGGCAAACCATTGGTTGTCAGAGACATCTTGTGGTACTGGGCCATGGTGTTGATAACATCCATGATCTGACGGAGGCGGGAACAAAAATTGTCCAAGTGACCAATCACAGCTTCTTCGTCAGCGATAGAAACACCATGACCAAGATGGTCACCAATGATAGATGAGGATTTCTTGGATGGTGAGTTGGTGCCTAGTGTGGGGCGTAACTTGTTGTGAGATCTGCAAGGATTAAATGGCATTTTTACATTTATCACTTGACTGAGAGAAAGATGGGAAGTAAATTTACATACGGCTACACTATTAGTGACAATTCCAGTATTGGCAAGCATTCAAATTGATTCACACAGAAACATGCCACAATGAAGCTGTAAAACAATGCAATCATTGGGGAAGGTGTAGATTGAGACCAGTTCCTCTGTTCTTGACCATGATTGGACATTTTGCTGGGTTAGCTGCCAACGAGCGAGACAGATTGGTTTTGTGGACACAAAAAAACGGGTGAAGCATGACGGTCCTACGCCATCATGGTCCTACGACACCATGGTCCTACGACACTATGGTCCTACGACATGATGGTCCTACAACATCATAGTCCTACGATTCCAATAAAACGACATGATGATCCTACGATTGCGATAAAACAACATCATAGTTCTACAAAGTTTTACATCAATCGTAGGACTATGATGTCGTTTTATCGTAATCGTAGGACCATCATGTCGTTTTATTCGAATTGTAGGACTATGATGTCGTTTTATTTGAATTGTAGGACCATGATGTCGTTTTATCGCAATCGTAGGACCAACATGTCGTAGGACCATGGTGTGGTTTTATCGTCATCGTAGAACTATGATGTCATAGGACCATAGTGTTGTAGAACCATGATGTGGTAGGACCATGATGTGGTAGGACCAGTGTCGTAGGACCATCGTGTGCCCCCCCCCCCTGAAAACACTCAAAAAGATCTGTGTCACAAAATGTTGCTGGATTTTCAATCATCCTTGGAATTAATAAAAAAATCTGAACTAAATTTTCTTAGAATTCAGTAAGATTCTAAAAATCCTTCACGTTCTTTTTTTAACTGAGTTTATAAAAAGCTGCAGCTACAGCATGATTTCAGGACAATTTTTTTTCAGACCTTGAATTCTATATAGACTTACCCTTCACTGTTGGCATGTCCACCAATTGTGCTCATAGACTGAAAATGTGAGAGTGCGTGTACCCCACCTAGAGCCTCACGCAATGCTCTGATAGATTCTCTGTAATGATTCTGTAGTAACACACATGACTTGAGCCGCTGGTATAATGTCTCATCAGACTGGTTCAGGGCAGTGGACTCTTTAGTTTTTTGAAGACGAGAACCCTACAGTGACAAATGAAATTGCTTAAAAAGGGAAACAACAAAAGATACACAACATTCACTGAAATGAACTTTCTGTGATGGTGAGAAAAATATGACTTCTCACAAAACCAATTTTGATAGTCACACATGTTGTTTTTTTATTTATCACTAAAGCCAGGTAAGTTTGTTTTGTTTGGTAAATGATTTACTTATTCAATAGAAAAAAAATTAATCCCAATTTTATTAGTTTTTTTTCAAAACACACATGGTTATTCAATTGTTCTTGATTGCATAATGTAAATGTTGCATGCATGGTTATCCTTATATTAATGAGTCGATCAATAATTACACTCCGAAGAAAAATAAATGTGTTATATAATTTCACATCAGGTTAATTTCTTTAGATTATAATTTATCTTATACTTATTATTTATTTATTTTTAAAAACACAAATATGGGCTTTTAAAACAGGTTGGGGTTCTCAAGGATTCTATATACTAGGATAGTTGTGCTAAAATAAAAAGTGTTGCATTTAAAAGGCACGGTTAAAAGTCAATCAATTATAACTTTTAAAGACAACTAAATACTACAGGGTATTCTGATTCCCTTTTGGAATTATTACATTCAGTGAAATGAATAAAACGGAACAATGTGTTATAAGACAATACAAGGCATCACATTTTACCGTGTCTGTAGTTCTTGATTTCCTTGACTAACAAATACAGTGAAAAGAATACTTAGAAAAGAGTCTTTTAAAGTTTTTTGCTAACTCAAACAAAGAAACAAAAAATAGAGAAAATGAATAAAACTAGTAAGTGTGAATTAAATTCAAATTCAAAGACACTTATTAAACCAACTCAATTCAAACTGTGTAACAAAGAAAAGAAAATTAACCAAGTCAAAGCAACTTAGAAAAAAAAACAGTTTAACTGTAAAACTGAAAATTACCAAAGAGTAAAGATAAAATGTTTGAGAAGTAGAAACTATAGTCTCAAGGATACATATTTTTAAATAACATGGAGTATATGTTATGTGTCAATGTGATGGTTGACATTTGACTTTTTTCTTAAAATCCAACTGCAAAGTCTAATTGTAAGAAAAACTGTTTTTAAGTTATGATTGTGTAAATTGATTTTATTCTTCGAAAACAAGGTGGAACTCTAAACTCTTTTGAAAGAGTATCAAAAAGTCGACCATCACTATACAGCACAAATCAAAATATTATTGCTCTGGAAAAATCCCCTTGCTAAGGGAAGTGCTTCTAGAAGGGTTTCCTAGGAAACGATTTTGTTAAAACAAAAGTTGTCTTCATCTTGTATCTTCTAGAGGTACTTCCCTTAGCAGTCTTTACAGGGATTTCCTTGCTTTTTGGTATATACTATATATTTGACATAGAAGAAAAGAAAGACAGAAGCCCCAGTACCTTGTTAAGCCTGCTTTCTACCTGTAACCGTAATTGTCGCTGTTGTGGTTCAACCTCAGCTGGATTGTCCATATTTTCCCTACTGATCACTTCAGTATTCACTTTATCCCATAGATTGTCTGAGTCTCGCTCTAGAGTGCAGGATTGTATGTATTCCTTACAGGCTAGCACCAACTGGTTGGTTACCTGAAATAATTCCAAGGTAAAAAGGTTCAGTTTCAGTTAGTCATTGTGGTGCAGACAGGGGCATGGTGTATTTAAGCCTTAGTTAATAAGACTGTGCAAATTCATCCTGCTTTGAAGGAGTAAGAAAAAAAAGTATTAACAAATAAATTTATAACAAATAGGAAGTTTACTGTACATTACCTGAAGATGCATGTGAGCCTGATATATGGCCATGAAAGTCATATGAAAAACAAATTACAGTAAAACTTCCTCAAATGACCATGTTTGGAACAACATTCACCATATTTGGAATTTCCCATCATACTTAATATAGTTCCATGTTAAAAATAGCTCGTAGTTGCAGATACAATTTTGCTAAGAAAATATTTTACTTCATTTCTAAGGGTTTATCATTTAGGAAAAATAGAGCTTCACTGCAATGTGCTTATGAATTTTACAGCCATAGTTATGGCAGTGGCTTATAAATGCATCTTTAAAAATATGTAACATTGAAGGTATTACAAGTGAAAAGATACCCTTTGGAACAAAGTAGTTGTGTGGTGAATCACAGCCGTGAGATATGGCCGAAACAGTTGTACAAGTACCAACTTATCTGCAACTACTTTGTTCCATTAGCAAATATGTTCATCTGACTGATAAATATTCATACGTAAATAAGTTCATTTGTCGCAGTCACTTACATTTAAAATGTGCAAAATCTTTCAATGGTCTTC
>JAOXYC010179803.1:0-12883 GCA_028565715.1 Phoronis pallida
TAGCACTTGAGAATTATTGGTAAATGTCTATCAGCAACGGTCCAGTCTATTCATAGATAATAGGGTTCAGAAAGTTTTAGTTTCCGATTTATGCCATTATTTTTCTTTTGAAATAATATTTTTGAATTCAAAAATGTGCTTAGTTTCATATTGGATCATTTTTGCAATTTTTTTTTTTCAAATTGTCATTTTTGTGTTATATTGGCCAAAATTTGATCCGAATATGTATGGCTAAAACCCCTCTATCTGAATGGAATGGGCGTATCCACTGTATTTGATCTGTATCATCTTACCTTCACGACTACTGTGTGGTGGTCGTTTCATGCTACCATTATTTTTCATTGACATTGAGCAAAGTTTTTTCTTAGATCATGGATCTCAAATAATTAGGTAAGATGTTCATTTCAGCATATTCGTAATTATTCATTTGAAACAAGCCTTTTTGATAGAAATTTATTTTGATTAGTCATTAAAACTTGGATGCAGTCTTTTCATGGTTTAGAAATTGCTCTCGCAAAAAACTTAACAATGAAATGAAACTTGACATCTCAGCAATTTTTCATGCTTAGTTATTATAAGTCAGTTTTTTCAAATACTAAAATCATTTGAAATTATTTTTTATTGGGTATTGTTTTTAACCTTTGTCAGTCAACGTTTCTTATAACTCTACATACTGAATATAGGTCCATTTGATGAATTTTTAAAATGCCTTAAAAGCAAGGGATATGTAGGTGCTGATTGAAGTGTGAAATTTTTGAATTTCAAGATATGTTAATGTGAAACACGACTACAAAAACCAACTTTTAATTAAACTGCCAAGTTGCGGTATGTCATCCTTAGACCTTAAAGACAGGTTCCAGTTCGGATATTTTTTATCATGATTTTAGATCTTTAAAAAATTCAAGCAATAATTTAGAATTAGTTTAAGGGACTATCATAAATATGTCTGTCTCTGTCAAAATAATTTTTCATTTTTTCTTGGTTGAAAAGAAAAACATCAAAATGACCTTAGAGACGGTAATAGTGCTTCCATTCTGCCATATTTCAATCATATTTCTATGCATACAGTACCTCCATTAAAGAGATAAAAACTAAAATGTTTGCTCGTTTTATTTACCTTCTATTTGAATTGAGATCTGTATTGTCCTAATTTGTCTAAGCATCAGTGGGCATCAGCTAATGTATTTATTTAGCATATCTACGATATTTATTTAGGGGAGGCTGGATCTAGAATTTTGAAGAGGGTAATGTAATTTAATATGATCACCTAGGGAACTGGACTGGTTCGAGAGGGACTGGGGTGAATTTCAGGTGTCAGCTGAAAATATGTGGTGTCTATGTATGGGAATTTGTTTTAATGTCAAGTAGGTTTTATTTTAATACTCAGCTTTACATATTTTTCCTTGAATCATATGATCATGTAGTTGTGGGTTATGAAATGGTAAATGTCAAGCAATCTATGTATTGTCCGAAATAGAAACTTTGTTTGGTATTTTTAAATTCTATAATTTGGTACTTTATTATTTGTATTAATTTCATAGGAGTTTGATCAGCGCGCACAGTGTAGATGTAAAAGAAAATTGATTTTTGTTTTTCATTAACTTTCATAAACTTTGGATCAAATTTGATTTTTTACTTTATTTCTAAAATTGTGGTCTAGTAGACCATTGAAAAAGCCATTTTCTTCACGGATCTTTTGACTTAATTCTCATGACATAGCTTTCGTCAAAATGATCTCAGATATTGGTTTCTATTCAGTTTATTTTCATTTCCAGGCCAGAATATCGATTACCTGTTATAAGTGAAAAGTCTGTCTAATTAGCCATGTACTATTTATCGCTTCATTAATTCAACAATACTGTTGACTTTTCCTGAAACAAAAGTTTTAAATGTCAATTATCAATTGATTGCCTTTACATGTCAGGTGGCATAGTGACTGAAAACATGTTGATGACGAAAGTAGAATCACATTTAATTCTATAAGAATCTTTCTTATGTTGATTTGGCATGCATGCTGGATAAATTTATAAGTTTTAGAATAAATTAACTACTATTCAATTTTGAACAGCTTGCAGATATGATAGGTCAAAAAATAAATTTTACTGTTCAGCAGTCATAGGCTTAGAGAAGGTTAACAGGGCATAAATGTACTGGTTAAGTTGTTACCAGGGCCTGATTCACCGTTATGTAAGTGAGCAACCTGATGTTATACTCATGGGTAACAACTTGTTTAAAGGTAAAAAACAACAGTTTTCAGAAAACTACAAAATGTGACTATAAAATGTTTCAATAAATGTATCTCTAACTTAAGCCTGGTTCACAGTTGCCGAACTGCCGGATCGGCCCGCCGCAACATGTGAACCGTGTAAACCGGGAGTGCCGGGAATGCCTGGACTGCCGGGACGGCCGGGTCCCAGCATTCCCGCCAGTTACGGCAAATTGTGAACCAGGCTTTAGCCGTAACTGCCAGGGGATGCAGGGACGCAGCAGTTCCGGCAGTTACGGCAACTGTGAACCAGGCTTTACACTAAGTGCATGTTTTTTTTAAAATATTTATTGTTATTTTTTCAAGTTTTTTAACCTTTTTAATCTGATCTCTTTCAGTCCAAGTTCCGTGGTTTCCGTGTTAGAAAGACATTTTTGGAGAGAAAGAAGCTTTTAATGAAACATGAGCAGTTAAGGAAAGATGCCGCAAAGTAAGTGCCCTTCCTTCGCAGGAAAAATCATTTATTGTCTCTATGTTTTTTTAACTTTTACCTTAAAAAATGTTTCCAGTTACTCTTTATCCAGAATTCTAAAAAAATCCTTTGCATTTATTTTTGTCTTCATATTGTTCTATCTGAGTTAATATCTTTATTGGACATGTATATTGAACTTTGAAAAGTTTAAATTGCCGTTAACATACAGGAAGTAACTCAAAACATTGACTTATGGGAAAGAGCTCTTGAATCAGAATTTTTATATCAAATTCCTTCTTTTCATCAAAATAACCCATGTATGTACTGCTCATTTTATTTGTAAATCTTATTCATTTACAAATTAAACAGTTGGAAAAAGTTATTAGAATTGGAAATCAAAAGTTGATATTTTGCTTTCAATCAGTGTTGATCATCTATGTTGTTCCGAACATTTCTTAGGCTGAATAAATGAAAAAATTCAGAGAAGAACTGGTATTAAATACAAATTTTATATATAAGTTGTATGCAGTTTAAAAACGCATAACTTGTGTTGTGAAAAAAAAGTTCATTTTGGATTCATTTAACATTGTTTATTTATTTATTTATGAATTTTCTAGAAAACGAGCTGATGAAGAATATAGAAAGAAAGAAGATGTACGCAATAAAAATGAAGTTGATGAACGAAGGAGCAAGGAACTAGCTGCTATGGACTCCATTGCTCCTCCTCTTGTATCTAAAAAGTGAGTTGAAAAGTATCCCTTCATTGTAATAAAAATTAGCGGGTCCATCTTTTTCAGTGGGTCAAATAATTGTTTTAACCTGAAAAGCCACATAGTCAAGTTCAAGGTTTATGTGACTAGGTCAGGATTTTGGTTAATTTGTACTTGCAGTACAAATTCATCCGAGTCCATCTTTTATAATGGGACAAATCATTCGTTTTATCATTAAAAGCCACATAGCCAAGTTCATGGTTTATATGACTAGGCCAGGATGGTTGTTGTAAAACATTTGAACCTACATTGATTCTGCTACGCAATTATCAAAAAAAAACACTAAGTAAAATAATCATTGTATACTTTCAAAGGTGATCAGACTTTCAGTAAGAAGGCCAATATTTATAAGATCAGTTGTATGTATTCATTTTGCTAACTTTAGAATATATACAAACTGGCCGGTTTGCATGAAAGGGTAAATCTCCTTAAAAAGTTCTTCCACTGAAAAAATATGCTACCTCAAAGATCGGTGGGGATTTTTTCCAATGAGATCACTCACCAATCCACTTTGTTTTCAGCGAGTTATAGAGCAGCACGCGGATGGGATTGATTGCAAGAAAAATGTAAATTTATTCTCTTTTTTGCCGTTGCATGGTTAATTTGCTTGCTAATGCATGCTGCTGCAATTTTGTAACTTTTTGCAACTTAATTTTACCTTTCTGTAACTTCTTATTAGTTTACTGCTGCATTTAGCATTTTTGGAAAATATGTTTTGGTTTGCGAATTGTGTTTCTTTATAATGTTCAAAATTGAGGGGTATTTGGAAAATGAGAAGTTACAAAAAGGAAATTAAAGCAATGATGTAATAATAATTCATAATTCCACCTAAGGGTGGTGTTGTTGTGTACTAAACAATATATTCACTGTCACGTACTTCTTTGAAAAGTGTCGCCATTGAATTTATCTCATTCACACATGCACTAGGATTTGATTAAAAATGCACAACATGGCATCTTGAATGCCAATTCTTTTTGTCACGCTCTCTGGCTTTGGTAGTTGGGTACTCTTGCACTTGCGGTTCTGAAAAAGGATCTGTCTTCTTAAAGTTACAATCTTTTGTTTAATACGAAAGTTTACTTTGACCAACATTTTGCTTAAATTGTTCAACCAAGAATAAGGATTTTGAACCTGGGAAGAAAATTGTGAAAATCATTTCTAACTCTTCAAGCTTGACATATTTTGTGCAATAAACAATTTTTTTTGGTCAAATGTCAAAATATTTCAGAAATTTAAAAAAATTAACATTTTTTAATCTCAGTTTTTCTGGGTTCAAAGTTCACAGCTTTTCACTGGGCAAGGAAGCACATTTTCAACATGATATGATGAATCAAAGTGCTAAAAACAACTCTTTACTACAACTTTAAGAACAGTGGGGTTGTGGTCATAACCTTCAGTCTCTTGTCTTCTACTACTCTCTGGTTATGGAATTTTAGTCTCATGGTTTTCTTGGATTATAGTGTCTTAAAAAAAGTTCTTCTCGTTGCCATGTTTGGTGTTTCGCATGCCTCGTCTCCATACAGAAGTGATGAATGTTGATTTCTATCATTTTCACATTTTCTTACAAAAAATGAAACATTTTGTTTCAAGGTTATCATCCAAATTTGTTGATTGATGAAATTTTGTCAAAATATCTTAGTTTGCCAATTTAAACATACCGAAATTGCTTGCATTTTTAGTGCTGGCATGCGATTTGAGTGCTTTGCATTTGGTCCATTTGATATAGTGGCATGAAGCTTTTTTATTCGGCTTCACTTGGAAGGGCAATTGGTCAATAAGATGTAAAATGTTTGACCATTCAGGCTTCATAATAAACAGCCATTTTAAGAAATTGTTCTCATGGTATTTTTTATAACTTTTTGTTTATTGAATAACCCTCATGCTTTAATATTTGTTGTGTTGTTTTTAACTTAAATTAAGAATATTTTATAATTATTTTAATTTTGTTAGTACTAACTCCATTACACATTTTTGGTTTTAAAGAACACTGTTATCAATCATAATATTTTATTTACCAGGGAAATGAAACTCAGTTACTTTAATTTACAAAACTCTGTTTTCGTATTTTTTTCGACAAATCCAGAATTGCCTGACCCATTCTCATTTATCTTGTCTCGGCTGTAAAATTTCTTTCAGTTTAAACCATTCCTGTATCCGATATCTTGTTCCCACCAAATCATTTTACAAGATTTTCAATGAAGATCAACAGAGTTCCACCCTAAACTCCAGTTATTCCATGTTTAATGCTTCCCCCTCTAATAATCTTTGAACCCTTTCATAGAGAAAAGAAAAATAGACGAAAAAAGGTAGAAATGGATTCCAATAGTACTGCAGCACCAGCCACCACAACCATGACTAATCCTCCATCAGATGAACCTAAACCCCGCAGAAAGTAAGTCGATATATGTGGTCTGTTTAACAAGCTTTTTGTGCCCTCTAGTGTTTTCTCAAAAGACTTGAATTTCAGTCTGTAAATAAATCCTTACCAGCTTAGTGTTTAGCCTACTAGGCAATGCTCCTGTGATCCTGATTATCCTGCCCTCTTTTGTCTACTTGGTGAACTAACATGTCTGCTACCGCCATCTTTTGTCCTATTGGTGAACTAACATGTCCTCTACCGGCCTCTTTTGTCTGAATGTTGAACTAATATTGATTTCTGTTGAACTTGAAAAAATTTCACAGTAACCTAATTATTTTTTTACAGGTCTATGTAACTGTATTTTCAATTCATTATTTCCCTCCTAAACTTTTTCTCAGCTAAAATTTATGTGTAAATTTGGACTTGGTTGGTTCAGTAAAAGGAACTAAATATTTGTGTATTTAAATGCGTTCTAGAATTAATGCCAAATCCAGCTAGTACGTTTCCTGATGTTAATAAATAATGAATGACAGTTTTATTAAACACAAAATTCTTGAAATTAACCTACTGTGATTGTTAAAAATTGAAAATGTTAAAACAACAGAAAAATAAGCTAAAATATGTATTCTGATATTCCATAAATGAAAATAAGGATTAATTCTCACCCCGTTCACTCTAAAGAATTGTTCTTTTTATAAGCCATTTCAATGTAATGAATAGCTGGTATAGACCAATAAATGTTCATGGTGATTATTGACAATTTATCATAATATGGAACAATGTTTTGATAGGCTCACAAATTACAATAAAAATCTTTGTTATAATAATAGAAACTCATTCAGCACTACTAAGGAGTTTTAGAAATCATGTATAAATCTTGTTTAGTCATATAGGAAAAGAATAAATGTCTGTGATTTGATAAGGCAAGCTTTTGTGTGCAGAAATATATGTTGTGTTAGCTTTGCTTGGTTGCTACAGTCGGAGACTGGAAACAAAATGTCGTAGAACTAATTTAGAGGTGTTGGAAACGACGCATCTCAGGTTTCAAAAAATGGGCAAACAAACGCAATCGGAGTAAGATTTTTCACACATAGATTTGTTGTGGTCTTGCCTGTGTGCTGACAAAGATAGGGTTGTGTGACAGGGTCTTAACGGTTTTTATATGAGTCCCGAAAAAACAAGGTATGTGTAATGAATTATAGGTTTAGGCGTAGAGTAGTCGTTCACCAGTCGTACATGTAGGTTAGGTATATGATGTAGGTATCTTAATTTTGTAGAAATAATAATTCACTAACCATGTTATTAGATTCTTTAACCATTTTTAGATTCAGATAGATTAGACATAAATTTAGAAATTTAATTTAAAAATACTAGGAACAAAATCAGGCTCTATGAACAAATTCCAAGTGATGTTAATCACTGGGAATTGAAATTTGTTTCAATTGCTTAATTTCTTTGGATATTTGACATTTACATTTATATAATGCATAAATCCTGTATTTGATATTTAGTTTTAAAATATGGATCTCTATAAATGTTAGAATAACTTGAGATGAAAACAATACTGGTTAGCACATTTTCACTTTCTTGTTTCCATGCATATGACCTTTCAATACCCTACTTTACTAATACCTATACCCTCTCAAAATTCTATTATCATAAATAGCTATATGATGTAAGTGAGGCTACCATATTATGTTTACAAGGTACCAGGTAGGAAATAGAACTATTATGAATATCACATCATCTTTGGTTGCTACAGTGCATTGATCCCTTTCATATAAATAATCATCACTGCGGGACATCTAGGATTGAGGGGATTTAAACATGATTACAGTTTAAATGTGTCTAGTTCTGATTGAAACATACATGGATGGGTATGGAGCTAAGAGTAGTCGTAACTATGATACGTTCTGGCTTAAATTAGAGAGGTGAGTTTGTGTACCTGTTAAATCAACAACCGTACTAATGCTTTATGAAAACATTATCATTATTGGTGGTTGATTTAATTTGAGGGTTATCTAGGATATATTGAATCACAAAATTCAATTTTCATTTACTTTTTTTAAAACGGATCTGAAGTGTATGTTAAACCTGGGGATGAGTGCAGGTTAGTAACAAAATGTGTCTTTAATTGAAACAACAAACTTCTAGTTTTGAAAAGATAAAGAGAGGACAGATATTCAGTATTATTGTGTCCATAAAATTAAGTTTCAGGTTTTAAATGATTTTTTGTTATTATAAGAAAAAATTTGCTAATTATTTAACAATTCATTACTACCATAAATATCCCAAGATGTTGATTAGACCCAGGGTTTTAGAACCTGCCTTTGAATGTTAGTGATTCTGGAGATCAGATACACACTCATAATTATAGTAGAATTTTTGATCAGGTAAACACAAAACAGTAGAATTTTATTGAATTTTAAAACTACTATGTACATTCAATCCCCGGGAGCAATATTTGAAAACTGTATTGAATGATCTACACATTCAATTCCAATACTTACGTAAGTGTACACATAGTGAAATAGATAGGCTGATAATGATGTTATGATTTAATAGACTCAATCAATTCCCTTTATTAAAGTTCTCAGGTAAATTATAGGTAAAATGCTTTGATTAATCGCTAGTTAATTTATTTGACATTTATCTGAGATAAGCTGTATGTAAGCTGGCGTTTGATTGGTTGTTATGTTAAATTCTTGACTAGACCAAGTAACCATGTTTGCAGTTGGGATTTATGTATGTTTTGTTAGTTTTATCAGATAAAGACTGGTTTAGAATACACATTTACCTTTTAGCACTAGGGATTTCATTTTGTGTTGTGGATGAATATTGGGATAAGTGTACTGCTAAAATCATCTAAAGGTTTGAGAGTCACATAATTTGACAATATTTTTAACAGGTCTTTTCTGAGCTTGTTTTGTTACTAATGGGAGAGTTGTTTGTGATTATATCAAAGCAGACCAGGGGAATTGACTGCCATTGCAGTGGGGGGTTCAGTAAAACTCTAATCTATTCATTGTTGTTGGTTTGTGATTGTTGTTAATTAATATTTTATGTTTTGTCAGTGAGTTTTACTAACAGTAACATGTATAATACTGTTGACTTGTTATTGACCGTGTGTATGAGTCTCTCATACCGTTTAACATTTAAGCCTTTTTTGGAAGGGCAAGTGTTGCAACTTTCTGATGTTCACCAGCGTATCTGATTCTTGTTGATTCTAACAGTGTCAAGGAATCCCATGCATGTTCAATTCATTGCCCATCAAAACCATTGTTGAATGATTGAAATACACGGCAATACTGTCATGGATGATCAATACAACACTCTTTAAGGCTTAAACCTGTCTCTAATCATCGGGAACTGGTAAGACCATCAAAACGTATGAGATTGGTGCTATTCTATCATTCATCAAAATATTAATTTTAACGTAGAGGAGCAAAATCATGAAATATTGTCTTTATGCCTTACATTTACAGTAAATAACAATCATTATCAGATTGAAATTTTTGATTTTCATTCTTTATTTTCTTCAGGAAAAAGGAAGTGGTGATGACGGAGGAAGAAAAACGACTAAAAAAATGTAAAGAGAGTTCTGAGATTGCCTCCAGGGAGCGCCAGCGTCAGGAGAAATTCCGCCTCAGACAGCATGCGGCCATCGTCATCCAACATGCATGGGGAATGTACAAGTTTAAAAATAAGGGTGTTCTGGCCAACGCACGCGATGCAATCCGGTTAAAGAGGTTAGATGCTGGCGAAGAAGCCTGGAAAAGACAAATAGCTGCACTCACAATACAGTTAGCATGGAGGAAGTTTTATAGGTATTGTATATGTATATGATTATTTCAGGCTACGTATAAGGAATAATACTAAGACGTACCTTGAATAAGTTTTTTGGGCCCGGGCATTGATATATGGCCCATTGTCTTAATCGATACACCTTGTATTTTTTGCTGCAGAAAAAAAAAGAAAAGCTTATAGACGTGTACCCTCATTGAGAAGGTTTAACCTCGAATATTATCCTGTTTATTATTGACTCTGAACCAGGTCCAGTTTACCAAACTCGACTTGATTGTCAGTTTTTTATCACATTGCGGAGGAACTCATGTCACATATTGGGGATTTCTAAATAAAAGTGATGCTATTTGGTACCTTTGGAGAGCATAGTGGATTAATAATATTATATTAATTTGTTTCTGTCTTTTTGAATAGTAGATTCATGTTTGGAAATCCTGTGCCCTTGACCGGGAACCAGTTAGCGGTCACCAATAACCTTGTGATTCAGCGACTCATATCTTTTCCTTTTTAAGAGATGTTTACTGATATTCATTGTTTTTTGTTTGCAGGAAAAAGATTATGCAGACATTAACACCTCAGCGTAGTAGAGTAATTCACATGTGGGACCCTGAGATTATTGCAGCTAAACAGAGGGCGCTAGTTGAGGAGATATATTGTAAGTGTGCTGCCACAACTGCCATGACTACTTTCACATTTTAGACATTCTGCGACACAACCTTGTTTTAGCACTATAATTGGCCAGTCTGTGATTAAACAGATGGTATCACAGTCATGCATGTGATATCATAGATTCATTGTGAAAACACACAAGTTTGATTTAAAATGAAATCATTTACCGGAAATAACGTTTTTGTGCTGCAAAAGGGGCTTTGTGACAAGCTGTGGCTGGTTTTGAATTGTACACTGTTTTTTCTTGGAGATATTGTGGACAGATTAATATACTGTCTTGCCAATCTAAATTATGCTTGAAAGTTAAAAAATGATAATATTTATCGTTGGTGAATTGAATTTTGGGATCAGAGCACAATTTATTATGACGAACCAATACAGTATATCATCACTTTTCACAGTTTGAATAAAACTCCATCCCACATGTACTTTGTTTATTTATAGCTGAACAACTTATTGCACCAGAGTGGTATCCTATATTGAAGAAGCCAGCACGACCATCTTGGTTCAAATATATACCCTCCGCAGCAGGTAATTGTTGGAAACTAGTATTATAGATACAGAATTTATGTTCCATAGGAGTACAAATTCACTCCTGATCATACAATTTCAACTAACAAAAGAAAACTTTATTCAAATGTCAATTTTATGTTATTTATTTGTTAGGGTAAATATGTTGATGTGGCAACAATTTGCAAACAAATGCTTGTGTAATTACTGAAAACAGAACACCCACATAAAATCTTTAAATCTTATTCCGTGAAAATTCATCATTCACAGCTTATATTTTGTTCTCCTATTTCAGCGTTATCGTTCAACTTTGCAATAGACCAATATCATGGTGTTAGTGAAAGACAAGGTGCTACATTTTATGAGAAAAGCATGGATGTTACAGGGGGTACGTATTTCATCATAACTTATCTAGAATGTACTGGCTTATTGTTAGAATTAGCACAAAAATAGTAGGGGCTGGGTATCTCAGTTGGTAGACCATCTGTCTCTTGGGCATTCAATTCCCAGTCAAGTTCCAAATGTTTCTGTCTTTTTAAATGAGAAATCTATTTATTGGTCAAAATATATGCCAACAGAAATTTTCTTTGGAATTGAAACCAGAAAGTTTGAATGTGTCTGAACTGTTGTCATTTTCATCGAAATTTGAGAATGAAATGTGTTCCGAGATTGCATGCATTCTTTTCAAGAACTTTTCTTATTTCATAACACTTCTTTTTTTCAGATGACCTCAGACAGATTAAACTCTCAGACAGTCCAGAGCCAAAGAACTACTCTTATAACATGTATGAATATTGAGGAAATGGAACTACTTTCACTTTGAGAAATTGTATCGTTGTATACTAGTTGCATTATCCCAAACAGTGAGGACTCTGCCGAAATAAGGGCTAAAAACTGTTTAGGCCTTTAAAGACACACCGATCTTTGTAACTGCGACTGGTATCCTGCCATATGGAAGACTGAAAGCTGTTTGGATAGGCTATGAAGAAGGACTAATTGTGAAATAATGTGCATGCCTTCGAAGACAATAAAGTTGGCTATGGAAACTTTGAAGTATAGGAGAGAAGTGTTATGTGAATAGAGAATAAGAGCTAGATTGAAAGAGACAATCATAATTTACAGCTTAGATGTAACTGCTCAAGGGATGAGAAGGGAATTTTATGTGGAATATGGTTTAGTAAATTGTCAAATGGAAATTTCATTATGACTCAAGATTTCATTATTCATCAAGTTTAATTAATTGAAGAAGGATTTGTTCTGAAAATGTTTATTTAAAACTGTTTTTACCAGAATGTTTTTTGTTATTTAATTGATCTTACATTATTTGCAGTTTCCACTTGATGAATTAGGATAACAGCGGACAACACAGTTGTTCATTGAAATTATTTTTTATGTCTAACTGAAAATTTGAAACAATCAGATTTTCAAACAAGTATTTATTTCAAGGATTTCAAATTTTGAAGCGGAAATCCAGGAAAATGATTCTTTTAATTGTTTTTATCCATAACCCCTATTTTATGTCAAAAATCATTTTATTGTGTTAATAAATGTTATAAAATATAATATTTTTATACAGAACTGTATGTGGTATTTTTTATCAGAATCACCTGTCATAGGTTGATGTTGTTCAGCAATTTTGTAAACGGCATTTTGGTAGAAAGCAGGGGAAGGTATGAGTGCCCTGATTCATTAAATTGTTCTGCTGCAATTCAGTGATCAACTGTGTGGTTTTGTGCTGGCGATGCTAACAAAAATAGTCGTTTTTGTGGAATGTAATTTTCATACTGTAAAAACGGGGTAAAAATCGACTTTATTCATTGTGAAATTTGTTGACAATTATTTTCTCAAAAGCAATTGTTTTTGTCTCATATTTCGACCAACGTTTGTTTTAATTCCCCGGTAAGAGCATGGGAGCAAATTTCCTTTTCACCCTTCTATATATACTTACAGAGAATAGCACCTACCGAGATGATTTTTGCAGTTGCTTGCGGCATCGCGTGACGTCATCAAAATTTGTTCTAGCTTACGTGTACACCCCCACTTCTCAAGTGTATGTTTTTGTTTCAAATAAATTTAATCGGCAATTTCAGAAT
>JAOXYC010179914.1:0-12867 GCA_028565715.1 Phoronis pallida
AAATACCATGGATTTGTGTATCAAAACGCTGTGTGTTTTATTCTTATCACTATTGTGGCCAAAGACAAACATTATTCTTAAACAAACGTATTTGAGTCTTCCAATGATAACCAGTTTCTACATTAAGGATAAGAATGACTACTTTCAATGACCTTCATACTAGAAATTTTCAACCCATAAAAGTATATATTTCCAAAAGCAGATATATTTTGGCATCTCATGAAATATCTTTATCTAATAGTCATTCTCCGTTTTATGGCAAATGTTTTTTTTTGTAAAGAAATCCGTTTTTCGAAAGGTACATCGATAGCCGGAAAAAAACCTGTAAACATATTTTTATAAAAAAAAATTTCATGTGAAAATATACCACACGGACACAAAAATGCTGATAGGAAATTTCAAATAAGTGGCTAGTTTCGTTTTTATGTTCTTTCAAAGCTCAAAGAAGTAGTCTGCCCGCCATTTTTATCAAATTGACTACTTTTTTGTGCTTTGAAAGAACATAAAAATGAAACAAGTCATTTATTTGAAATTTCCTATCAGCATTTGTGTGTTTGTGTGGTATATTTTCACATGAGAAAAAAATTATAGAAATATGTTTACATGTTTTTTTCCCTATCGACGTACCTTTCAAAAAACGGATTTCTTTACAAAAAAAACACATTTACCATAAAACGGAGAATGACTATTAGATAAAAAATATTTTATCAGATGCCTAAATATGTCTGATTTTGGAAATATATACTTTTATGGGTTGAGAATGCCTAGTTTTTTGTAAATTGCTGAAGAATGAAGGTAATTGCAAGTACTCATTCTTATCCTTAAAAATCAGCCTCGTAATTCCAAGATGAGCTGTTTCCTAAAAAAATACATGTGATATATTCTCTAATAACATGTATCATTCATTTAGTGTTCACTGAGGCCCAATACTAATTGGCTGGCTATTTTGGAGGATGCGAATTCACTTTTCAATAACGGTGAATTCTTCGCGGCGCTGCCATCGTTTGAATTGCTCCGTCTACATACAGCAGCATTGAAACAGTTGAAAGTTCCTCAAGATCGTTATTCAGAACAACAAACCCAGGAAAACCTTGCAGTATGCCTGTTTCATTCATTTCATTCACCACAAGTAAGTAACAAATTGACATTTGCCATTTTTTCCCGTCTTTCAGATCGTTGTAAGCCACCAAAGTTTTAATCAATATGATTACCATCAGAGGAAAAACCGTTAAAAGTACTTCTTCAAAACTTAACAACTTTGAAACGTTAAGGATATCTAATCTCATATCACAGCTCCGGTCTTAACCACCATTTTCTGGGAAAATCAAACAATGCACAATTTCAGTCTTTCGAAAATGGCTTTAATTGAGGTTTTAGAAAGTTTCTTTCTCCTTTTTAGCTGAACATTAAACCATCGTGAGAAAGCCATGTCATTCAAAGTTGTCTGGTATTAGCGTTAATGTCAGTTCCACTATCCTATTGCAAGGCCAACATGAAATTATACATACACGTTCACAGTTTTGCTAAACAGAGACAATATCATCGAGTGAACTTGGTTTATGGTCCTAAATATCACAGTGCTTTCAGACCCTGTCAATCCTCTTCAGCTGTTTTCATGGCACCTATAAAGTCGTTTTGCTATAAGTAGGTGCTCGATCATAGTGTCGTAGTTCCATAAACTAACGATCTGTTATAAATCCATGTGTTATCGTAAATAACATTTTTTATTGTGTATAGCCGATGATCAGTCGAGCGGTATCCTTGGTGGACGTGCTGAAGCAGTGCCGTAGAGGTAAGTTTAAGACATTAGCCATGGCAATATTGGAGTGACTGGTCATTCTCTACGTACACTTTATTTTATGTATGCTAATCCGAGCACTTATCGACTAAAAGTAAAGGGCTTTGAAAAAATAAGGTATTAGGCATCACACGTACTTTCTCATATATCCAAAAATGTTCATCTGCTTGGTGAATCATATTAAACAAAGGTTATAGGACACAAGCACATAACTTACGAAGCATTTAGACTTTTGACTGCCCTGGGCGGCTGTCTTCATCAGAATGGTATGGCGCATGCGTGTCAATCACACTGTTAAAACATGGCGGAAGATCGAGTCCACAATCGCAATTCATGGAGGGGCGTTTTCTCCTAATTTGGATCGCTTCCCTGATTTTCCTAGGAAAGTCTTTATTGTCACTGTCAATGATTTTTACAGATTCCAAATTAATATCACGATCATATATATGTACATATCATGTTTAAAAATGGCAGATGCTAAAGAGCCAGTTTTTAACCATTTCTTGTGTTCATCAATACGGGTCCTTAGTTGACGACCAGATTCGCCGATATATGAAGCTTCACAAGAGGCACAATCAACCTGATAAACAACACCACATCTGTGATCTAACGGAGTAATATCCTTAGGTTTGACTATGGAGTTCTTCGAACAACTTGCATTAAGATCTTCCAATATTAGTCCTAGAATATGGAGACGTTACGTGGACGATACGTTTACCATCTGTAAAAAGGAAAACGTTTCTGACTTTATTGAACATATCAACAGTATTGATGAATGTATAAAGTTTACTCATGAAATCGAATCTGACCACCAAATTGCGTTTTTGGACTCTCTTATAGTGAGAAATCCTGACGGCTCTTTTACCTCTCATCATCCATTACAACAGAAACTGGGAGTGGTCCACACTCTTCGTCACAGTGAGATGTGAGAGCATTGTTACCAAGTAAGAAGATAGAGTTTCTGAAAATCAAATACTCGATTCCACCTTGTCAGCTTGTGGATATCTAAAGTGGGCTCTGAAAAAACAACCCAGAAAAGGAAACCTTTCTGAGGATCCTTTGGATAAAGGCACAGATTATGTCATTGTTCTACCTTATGCGCAGGGTATTTCTGAGAAACTGTACAGAATTTACAAAAAACATAACATCAAGTAGTCTTCCGACCTGGGAACACTATCCGCGAATCAAACCTAAGGATATTACTCCGTTAGATCCCAGATGTGGTATTGTTTATCAGGTGGATTGTGCCTCTTGTGAAGCATCATATATCGGTGAATCTGGTCGTCAATTAAGGACCCGTATTGATGAACACAAGACATGCTTAAAACTGGCTCTTTAGCATCTGCCATTTCTGAACATGCACATATATATGATCATGATATTAATTGGGAATCTGTAAAAATCATGACAGTGACAATAAAGACCTTCCTAGGAAAATCAGGATAGCGATCCAAATTAGGAGAAAACACACCTCCATGAACCGCGACTGTGGACTCGAACTTCCGCCATTTTTAATAGAGTGATTGACACGCATGCGCCATACCATTCTGAAGTTATTTGCTTGTGCCCTATAACCTTCGTTTAACACACCTTTCTCATTGTGAGTTTAATGTTTACTGATTCATCTTGTTTTATAAGACTGTTGAGGTGTTGAAATTGACCAATGTACCATCTTTTAGCGTTGGAAGTTTCCCCGAACTCTTTTCAAATTAGGAAATTGTACGGCATAAGTCTGTACCGAGATTCTAAATTCGACGAAGCCGAGTCAGCTCTAGAAAGTGCATTACAACTTGTTCCAGCAGACGACACAGATGAGGTAAGTTCAATGAAATTTCGAAGACATTTTTCTTTATATATTGTCATTTGTCAGCATAAGCAAAGTTAATGTAAACGGTTTGTCCATATGTTTATGACTTTACATAGGAGTTTTTCAAAAATCTAAAATAGCTTGAAAATATCCAATTATCATGAAAATACTTTGACGTGTACAGACCGTGTTCGAATACTAGGAGTATTCATTATAGCTTTTTCTCACATGATAAGTTGGTTGTTATCGCGATAACAAATGTATTATTGAAAATAACTCACTCTGACGGATCACTGTATTCATACGCCTTAAAAACATCCTCGTTTTTCCTTCGACAACGCGTCGTCATTGTTTCATGTGAGAAAAAGAACAATAAACTCGTTGTCATTGAATAATATATTTCTAAAAACTCGTCAAAATCCTCGCCAAAGGCTCGGATTTTGACTCATTATTATCCTCTGACGCTATTCTATTATTTGGAGATCTTGTTAAAAATTGTCAAGCGTCAAGTTATGTGTCTGAGCCTTGGAGCTCATATCGCATGAACTGGTTACAGCTCTATATTCCGACAGCTCTATGTTCCGACAGCTCTATGTTCCGACAACTCTATGTTCCGACAGCTCTATATTCCGACAGCTCTATATTCCGAAAACGACGTGTATTTTTGTGCTCTATGTTCCGACAGCTCTATGTTGCGACTGTCGGAACATAGAACCTTTTTTATTTTCCAAAAGGGTTCTATGTTCCGACAGCTCTATACTCCGACAGCTCTATAATCCGACTGTCGGAATATAGAACCTTTTTTTATATTTCGAAAGGGTTCTATGTTCCGACAGCTCTATATTCCGACAACTCTATATTTCGACAGTTCTGTATTCCGACAATTTTCTGAATACAGAACTGTCGGAATATAGAGTTGTCGGAACATAGAGCTGTCGGAACATAGAGCATCAAAGTGTGTCGGAACATAGAGCTGTCGGAACATAGAGTTGTCGGAACATAGAGCTGTCGGAACATAGAGCTGTCGGAACATAGAGCAGTCCCCGCATGAACTTCGTATTCACTTACGTTTTAAAATTGCAGTTTGCTGAAATACAACGATATCTAAGCGAAGTGAAGAATGTTAAACGCCAGCATGAAAACCAATGGATTGAAGGCACGAATGTTAATGTTGGACAGGTTTGTGTAGAAGTCGCCTTTGTTTAAATCTTATAAGCACGAGGGAGAAATCTGTCATGTTCTTACATTGATGAAGATATTAACTTAGATCTATATCATTTGGTGAATCCGAAATGCCCTTTTTTCTACTCACTATGCCTGTCTTGGACGTCCATATTAACTCTTGTGTATATATATTTGCAAGTTAGAGGGCCAGTTGCTGTCCGAAAGGTCCAATATGGAATGAATGCGCCATATTTGATTATAATGTTTGGTGTCAACGCTTAAACATAAGTGCAATTAATATTTACTAAATGTTGTACATATTTTTATAGCCAAGAAATCTTGAGAGTGGGTTGAAATATATCAAACTGTCTGTGAGTTTAACCAATTGTCGTTTGTCCACGGGATTGCAATATCAATGGGTTATTTCAGACTTACAAACCACACCCAAAAAAGAAAGAAAAGACCGGGGGGAAAATCAAGACGAAAAATAAGCAACGTTATCGGACCTTCCGGAATCGTGAAGACAGTGCCAACGAAGAGAGCGGACAAAGTTCTCTGACGTCGAGCAGATCGAGTAGTGTGTTTTCTGAGCCAACTTGCCCAAAAACACAGAACAAAAGACATACGTCCTCCCCTGAAACCAGACCAATACCGAATGGTAAGATTGGTTCTCCATCGAAGGCGAGCAGAGGTTCATCTACCAGCGAGAGCAGCCACAATGGATTTGCAAATGATACGAGCAAGGTCAGGTCACACCAGAAAAAGAGTGCCAGTTGCGCGAAAGAGGAGTCGCCTGCAAAAGATCTGGTAAGTGTTTCTCTTTTAAGAGAAATGGTTTAAAAAAAGGTTTAAAAACCATTTTTGCAAAATATCCTATTTCAATTGAGTAGCCCTAAATTTGTTCATCCTTAAATCAACTGAAATGTCCCGTGTTTTTAAGGACGTAAGACCAAAGGCGACTGTTCCAAAGAAAGATCCAGTTCAGGCTAGCGATCGTGGAAATGGGAGAAAAGTGAACACCAAATCTCATGCACGTGCCGCTAACCTAGGCGTTCTAGGAATGTCTAGTGAGACTGGAATAATTGGTGATGACAGAAGTTACGAGAAAGAATCAAACAAAAGTACGAGGTTCATAGAACTTTAAAATGAAGATACCAATTTTTTTAATACTTTATCATCTATGGACGTTGAAGAATGAATGTGTGTCAACAAACAAACGCATTGCATTGTTGCAATCTGAAAGGGGTCTTGGTCGACAATCCCATAGGTTTATAGTTCGATGGATGGTCATTATTACTCGAAATGAGTATCGACTCTCCTTTTAATTACTAAACGTTTCCAAATCGTAAGATATGACAATGTTGATGGAAATATTTTCAATACGTATAAAAGGTCAATCTCAAATTCATCAAAATCAGTGAAGGCATTTCTGCAACTTTATTTATAATTAAAATAAATAAGTTCGTTTTGAAAAATATTGAAGCAACCTGAAACTCACAGTCCAATTGACAACTTTTCAGGTAAATCCTTTAACAAGACGACAACCTTCGGCCCCGTAAATGAGCAACAAGAACGCAAGAGAGATGTCAATTTGCCTAAAAAGAGGAATCACGACCTTCTTGATATGTCTAACAAATTTCACATCATATCAGTTTGTGAACTTTGTTTGAAGAGTGACAGAATATCCGGAAGAGCAGGGCCTCAAAGCAAAGACTGTGTACGGGGTCATGCATGGAGGGTATATAAAGTATATTATGCAAAAGAATTTAAGAAGACTATACGAGGTCTACCTAACAACCATTTCAAAGGAGCATACAACTTGTGTAACCATTCCAAAGGCTGTCATAGGGGAACTTCTTGCATATTTCCACACTCCTCTGCTGAAGTTGAGGTTTGGACGTGGTTGAGGGCACATGGTAAGTTTGTACGCGTGGATATATCGTCATTCATTCTAGTGAATTAGAAGACAACATTTACCCCAAATAAAGGCTATATCAAATTGAGTACACATTATGCCTACATAGTTCTGGTGATAACAGATTGATGTTCAAGTTTCAACAACGAATCTATGTCTTGACGTACATTGCTTAAAAGATTCTGTTTCTTGTTTTAGATTTGGACATAGAAGACGTTGTTGAAAGCAGTGACTGGGAGGAAACACGCTCTCTGGGTACAAGGAGTACTACACAACCGAGAGTACCAAAAACAAGAGTCATCCAACCGTCAGCAAACCAGTTATATTGTCGACTTTGTAATAAGACATGCAACGGGGCTAACCAATTTGAAGTGCATAAGGCCTCAAATCTTCATCTAGAAAAAATATTGTCTGATAATGAAAAGAAATGGAGATATCGAGCACCGCCGATAGGAGTAGCAATTAATAATTTTAAGATGTGTCAAGAGTGAGTAGTTGCGGTGAACTTTTCTGCATGAGACAAATCATTGTTGTGTTCAAATCGTACATTTTTTCTTTTACTGTTTTTGCAAGTGTTCTTATACACATAACATGGAGATGTTTGGTGGCTAGTAATGGCGCGTTTCTACGTTTTATCTGATAAGCACTTCTTTCACTAGAACGGTGCACTACCGCACATGTTTTGACCGGTTGGCTTTCATAGTAAGATACAGCTATTATCATAATTGATTCAGTAATTGTTTGTTCATACTGACAGAAGTATACGTGATCGTTGTATGTCTTATTTTTGAGTTGAATACCTGAATTTCATTTCAGTCACATAAACAATGAAAATTGTGAGTTTTCATTCTTCACTGACAAGGATAATCCGTGTCCTTACGCTCATTCCAAAGAGGAACTGAAGGAATGGCAAGATCGAATAAGAAGTCGTTCGGAAATGAGGTTCAGAATGAAGAATGAGTTTTCTTACATGGACAAACTGCTTACTGATAGAAGGGTAAGTGTCTGTGCAAAGTAGCTGTGTAACTTATCAGATTGAAGTTTATCTATCGCACTCTACTAAAATGACAAGATTTATACTCCATTTTACGCATGCATTACGAATGAATTCTATTAACCATCATTGAGTTCTAATATTTTCACCCAGTCGGCCAGGGGGTTTCTACAAAACTGATGTACTCTGTTGGTTGGACGACGCTTTGAGCATGCGCGATATCTTGGGCGTAGGAACCTGATACGGGCCAATTTCGCAATTCATAGAGAGTTCTCCAGCTTGTCTTATGTAGAGACGTTCACTGATCCACCTGGTTTCTCTCGCGCATGCTCAAAGCGTCGTCCAACCAACAGAGTACGTCAGTTCTGAGGAAACCCCCTGACCGAGTGGGTGAAAATATTAAACAGGTCGCACATCTAGTTGTAAATATTTTTGTATTATTTCCTTCTATGTAATTGATAGTTTTCCTTTGTTCTTTTGTTGGTTGATCAGCTTGATAGCGGGTTTTTAACCTTTAGCTGATCACCACATCAATTGATACATTAGTATAATGTTTAATTGTATTGTATTGTATTTTATTGGAGATAATAAATCTATCTTATCAGAAGACCACATCAATTGAGGAAGTCGACATCAAATGTGCAGAGAGCTTTGAAGTATTGCTTGCTTTTGGAAAGAAACAAGTGGACTGGAACTTTACGATAACAGTTAAAGTATGTTTAGATAATTCAGTTTCGAGTTTCTTGAAAAGTCCAACTGTCACTGAATAGACTTCTACATATCCCGTATTTCATTTAATGCATTCCTAGCAGATTAGCTTTTTTATATGATTATAAATCAAACGAAAACAAGGAACAGATTGCATTGTATCTACAGGCGAAAAAGTTTTACTTGAAAAGTAGATATGGGTTTGCTTAGCGTACAAAAGTCACTCAGCTGTGATTCTGTGCTCGAGGCGGGGTTCGGTGGCCCCAGTCTCATTCGCGAACGTCGGGCCCTAAGATTTTGACAAATGTCATAGAATAGTGCTGTTTATTGATCTTTTGGTGGCGTACAATACATTATGATTTTTAATCTTTTATGTTAGAATCAGAATAAAGACCTAAAACTGGAGAAAGTGTGCCTTCTACGCTCAATGTCCTTGCGATACTTTAGCCTCAGCACACAAGATGGGATGAAGAAGAGTCAACTCGAGAATGGGGAAGCTTTCAAAGCTACTCAAAAAGGTACCTTTACTTTCCCGATAGATTTTCTTGAGAAAGTGCATGGATATTAATCCGTAAAACGGCTTGACAATGATTACACGCATGTGTGCAATTCGCGATCTAATCAACGTCTTTTTGTGGTTGACACTGAATACAATTGTTTGCAGGCGCAGGCCCAACTAGATTGGACAAACTTTGATCATTCAAGAGCATTTATGAATAGAATTGTACCCTATAGTGAGTCAAAACGATTTATGTCCCACCATTTTCTAGTTTCAGAGAGTTCTTTTCAGTAAACAATATTGTGGTAAATCAAGTGTGCCTAAAGCTTGCCGTTGGACATTTCCGCACACACTAGAATACTTACCGTATAACCCCGCAATTGAGCGCATGTGCCTATATGCGAAATAATGCATTTTGCTCTCAAAATTTGGAAATTCAATTTCTTGCAAAATAGGCGCATGGGCCTATTGGTTCCGCGTAGGCGCGTATTCACGTATAGGCGCATGCGCTCATTAGAGGGGTTATACGATATACATGCACACTGTACATCTAACAAGGTTTTGTATTTTTCTAATTAAAGGAGATATTTACAACATTAAAGTGATGTACAACAATGAAATGTTTGGAGCATTTGACCAGTCGGTTTGCTTCGATTTTGGTCCCAGATACCCTGTGGTTGAGAAGAAACTACAAGTCCATACTGGTGAACGTGCTCACGAAGAAGTGAATTGGGTGAAGAAATCCAAGGCTGATCACGAAGTTAACACATGGACAGATACAAACAGGTAGGATTCACTGTTTTGTTAGTATGCCAATATCTTTTGAAAATTGTGTACCAATTGAATTGGCCTCTGCTTAAAAATATTTCGAGCTAGGTATATTCTATTTGGAACTAATGAAGTTCGAACGCATTGCTAAACTCGGTATTTTTTTATAAAACTCCCCAAAATCTGACAATTCTTTTAATTGAAATGTGTATGTTTACAAACATGATAGCGACTTATATTTTCAGAAAAATAATTCCGTTCGACAGTTCTGTTCGCCAAGCAAACAGTGACTTGGTAAGACGTTATCCAATACCAGATGATGTCATCGACAGCAGTTTGAAAGATAACATCCTAAACATTAATAATTACAAGGACAGAATGCATAAACTGCTTTATTTGGAGGAAATAGAGCAAACGAAATTTATTGCAAGGTATTTTGTTTTGTTGTGAAATTGAAAAAACTCCTGAAATTAATTGGAACAGAATAATTCAACGGAATGATGTAAATTTACATAGCTAATCAAAGCATTTTTAATGCTGTTCATAGAACAAATATTTCCCAAATGTATACACCAATATTGAATATCCACAAACATAATTGCAACAATGGTTTTTGAAATCGTAATTATAAAAATACTTCTAAAAGTTGACTCTTGATCCATTTTATAATGTTGTAGGTTCAACTTGATGAACAACAAAGCGACAGTTACAAAATCAGTTTCAATAGAAGGACTAAATGCAAGATTTTTGCCAGCTGTGGATGGTCAACTCTTTGCCACAGTTTCACTGCCTGAGCAACTATCAGAAGACACCGACGCTGGGTTGCTAGTGCATCGAAGTGTCACTCAACATGTCCTTCTTTCCCCCGTTTCATCTCAGAAAGGTTCAAAGGTGTACCAAGCAAAGGTCGAAAACTGTGGAAGGGATTCTGTCATTTTACGACTTTCGAAGAAGTGTTGTGAAGACCTGTCACTCACCGCGGATTGTTCAGCGAATTTGGAGATTCAATTTCAGATAAATCGGATTCCATTTGCAGAAAAACATTACGCTGTTGATCTTCTAAAGTGCATGTCCGTTGTATGTCCTGATATAGCTAAAGCTTACCTACCAAACAGGTACAAGTACGGAATAGAGAGAGAAACTATAGAGTGAGTATCCTATTACCTAATTTGACGGCAGAGGGTCTTTTATTACCAATCTACATTTGGTTGATTTTCTGACTGTGTTCACTTCTGCGAAATAAATCCTTTTTGATTTGCATTAGGCCTACTCGTATCAATATGTCCAACCTCAACAGAAGGCTGTTTTAGTACAATTCAAATTTATTGAGTTTTAAATCACTTTTAAATTAAGGAATTCAAGATTAAATGACAAGCAGCGAGATGTGGCCAGGGTTGTGATATCTTCAATGGGAACAGTATCACCGCCCGTGGTAGTCTATGGTCCATACGGTACGGGCAAAACTGAAACACTGGGAAAAACAGCTATCATTCTGGCATTGTCCGAGCCAAGAGCGAGAATACTGATATGCACGCACGCAAACAGGTAAGCAACTGCCGTTTCCGTGTCTGAATTGATCCAAACCCTGTTATTATTCATCCTGTTCCCCCATGCATGGGTGCACTTGTATTTTTAGGTTTTTAAAGGTGTTAAGTCGACACGTGGACCAAATTTAATTGATCGAAGTGCTTTAAAGCTCATTGGACCGATGCAAATACAAAGATGAGTTCATTTTGTCCTTTGGAAAGCTAAAATCAAGATGGTACCGGTATAGGACATTTTTGAAAAGCAATCGATTTCAAAACTAAACAGAAATACAAGGGTAAGCCGAAATAAACATCTCTTGTTTTGTCTACATTCTAGCGCTGCTGACATTTTCATCACAAAGCATATTAGTAGATACAACGAAAAGACTTCTCAGCAAAAAATCAGAGCCAAAAGAATTCACAATATTGACATTCTACTCAATAGAATTCCGTCAGATGTACGTCCGTATTCTTTGTTACGTGCAAGTAATGATGCTCTAAGGGCCCCAACCAAAGATGACATTCTGGAATCCCAAGTTATCGTCTCTACCATGTCAACTTCTCTAATTCTCAGCCAACTACAACTCCATGGAGCATTTACACACATTTTCATCGATGAAGCTGCACAGGCACTTGAAGTTGAAGCTATTATACCGCTTACATTGGCAACTGATAAAACATGACTCCTTGCTGGAGATCACAGACAGATGGCGCCAAAAGTCTATAGTTCTTTAGCAAAGGAGAACAGATTTCACGTTACGCTTCTGGAACGCCTGGTTAGTATGTACGGGCGTTGGAACGAAGAAAAACAAATGTACAGTCACATGCTTAACGAAAACTACCGTTCACATCAGCAAATTCTGAAGTTTATTTCTGAAGTATTCTACGGTGGTGAAGATGTCCTCAAGTGTAGAACTGCAGATGAAACCCACAGCGTGGAACCAATGCAATTCTACTGTGTTGAGGGTGAAGAATCACAGGAAGACAGCACAAACTATTCTAACCTTTCTGAAGTTTACCAGATCACGGAGATTGTTAAAAGCCTCTGTAGCGATTGGCCAAAAGAATGGGGTCAACGAGATCTAAAACAAGTTGCTGTTGTTACCTGCTATAGTGATCAGGTAAGATGTTGGGTCTTTTTACCTCTGTATCTATGATTAAACTGCTCTACACGAGATCAGAAATGTTTTATATTTTCAAACTTTCTGGTGGCTGTGAGCGTCTGTAGAGTTGAAATAAAAACAACAACTGTTTTAAGCGACATGTTTTGACGAACCTCTCGTCATTCTCAAGCTTTATTGCAGAATGGCTAAATGCCAAGCCGTATGGCTAAATGCAACAGTGGGAACGATAATACATACGGCTTGGCACTTAGCCATTGTAGTGTCTATCAGGAGTAAGCTCCCCTGTTCGTATATTAGATTTGGCCCTCCGATAGACGGCGTTGTAGAATAAAAGTCGTTCGTTATTTTTCTCTCATATTTCGTTGTTTATATCAATTGTGAGTCTACGAGATAGACTCACGATACAACATCTGGCGACGAGAATATTACAGGAACCCAGGGAAGTGACATTTTTTCAAATATGGCTATGAATTTGCCGAACTTTGATGGTTTTAAACTCTATGAATCGGAGCACACGGCCGGGCCAAGATGGCGGACGTGGTTGGATCGTTTTGAAAACATGCT
>JAOXYC010180025.1:0-12867 GCA_028565715.1 Phoronis pallida
GAAAGGCTGGGGTCTACAGGCTAATCAAGATTTTGAAGAGTATGTCCCAATGTTTCATTACAAGAATGTTTTTCTTCGGTTTAAAATGCAGACTTGAAAGGATCTTAAGTGGTATCTGTTCAACCTATTTCAATCAAATGTTCACTGTGAAAGGTTCACTTTTATGTCAGGGTACAAAGGTTGAACTTTGCATACATGTGCTTTCCTGAACCCAGGTGCAATTCTCAGATTTTTTTACCCCCTTCAGTAGTAAAAGGTTATAATATCCAATTTTGAAACCCTGAATGACAATATTTAGTTTTTTAACCAGTACTTTACGCCCAATGATGTGAAACTATTTCAGAGGAGCAGCAGCTGTCGAAGGGAAGCACCTTTTCCACACCCTCTCTTATTATTCTTTTATAAGTTTATATTTTCACCTCTTTGTATTTATGATTTACTCCTTCAAAATCTATCGTTTTTGTTGATTATTCTGTCAATTTTCAACTCTTTGTACATCCCCAACCCCCTGTTCAACTAAGCTGTCTATTTTATGAGTTTTGATCTGTCCCCTCTGGTGCGTCCCCTAGACAGACTGTGAGGGTTCTGATGATCAATGATTATGAGAGCTGAGGGCAAACAAACTTAAATATGTTTCTTTTTAATGTTAAAATGATTAAACCACTTATTTTGAGCAGTAAAATAAGCTCTTCTGAGAACTGAGTAGAGAAAAGGTTTAAGAACTGTGGCCTTGGTCTCTGAAAATTGCCAATTGTATAGCTCAAAAGTAATTGTGGTGAAACTGTTGAAAATAAGTGTGTATAGTTTTGTTTTGAACTATCATTTTATTGGACTATCCACAGTTAGACAAAATTTTGTCTCAAACTGAGAAGAGTTTAAAACAATACAACCAGGATTAAATGTCTTAAATAGCCTATAGTCAATTTCCAGACTTGAATTGGTACTTATTTACGATTGATAGATAATTATTGAAAGTAAGTTTTAAACTAGCAAAATATCATAGATTCTTCATTTTGTTTCAGAAATCAATTTGTGATGGAATACTTGGGTGAAGTCTTGGACTACAAACAGTTCAAGAGTCGAACAAAACAATATGCCAAGGATAATAACGCACATTACTACTTCATGGCTCTCAATGCTGATGAGATTATTGATGCTACATACAAAGGAAATATATCTAGATTCATCAACCACAGCTGTGATCCTAACTGCGAGACACAAAAGGTATATGTTGTTGTACGAGAGGTTTGAAATAAGCTATGTATGGATGGCCATGTGGATCAGACAGAGGGATGTGATTAAAAATGATTATAAAATAAAAACTTCAGTTTATAGATCAATGTCCTTTCAATTTTTTACTGATATGAGCAATATTCATTGATCCTGCAACTCAGTTGAAATTTTAGACTGAAATTTGTTGTTTTTTCTCGTTACGAGAAACAAATGAAGGTTGTATTATTGTGTATCTAAGTAAGGATTCAATTGACAATAGAGACTTTATTTCAAGTTTGGTAATTTTACTCTGATGTCAAATAATAAGGTTTCAATCCCGGAATAGCAAATCTTATAGCATATGTGCTGTGCATTAGGCATAAGGTGTTGTTTGTAATTAATCTGCACCTAAAAAGCGCAAGTCACATTGTATTTGAACTTAAAAAGCATGAGTTGCATTGTAAATGGAGTATAGTTTCTGTAACTCCCCTGTTCATTTATAAATAGTTTAACCAAAAGTTACATGAATTAATATGTACTCTTATCTAATCTGTCACTTTTATTTTTCTCAGTGGACTGTGAATGGTCAGCTAAGAGTTGGTTTCTTCACGCGACATCCAATCACAAAAGGCACAGAACTGACTTTTGACTACCAGTTTGAAAATTATGGGTAAGTTCATTGTCTAAGTTTTACAACATAAAAAACATAAAACATATATGATGAAACAGTGTTCATTGACAAAATATAAGAAAAAAATTGAATTTGAAAAAACAGAAAAAATCCGAACTGGACTGGGAATTGAACCCAGGTCTCCCGATTGCCGGTCGGTAGCTCTAATTAACTGAGCTATCCAGCCGGAGTTCATTCTGTCTGAATATTTACGCATAATAGCGCTATTAAATTTAATAGCCATGAGTATAAATGTTCCCCCATGAGCGGCGCTGTGCACCTTTTCACATGTCATCAAGTAACCTGTCTCCTAAACTTTTGTATGACTATTTATTACGAGAAACTACTTTTAAAGATCAGTCCTCTTGAGTCCATTTTTTCTCAAATTTTACTAAGCACAATGCCAAAAGTTAACCAAATGCATCATCCACTTTTCAAAACCCATGTGACTGGTGTGTGATTGGTTAATGGGGTCAAGTAATGTTAGGAAAACCTGGGCCCAGATCAGTGAGTTTCAAATTGTTTGATCTTAGACTACTAAAAAGGTTCTGCTGACTTGCAGGAATCATGTAGAGATGTTCTAGAAACACAGTCAGAAGGAAAATTACCTTGACAGTTTCGGTGATGAACCGAGACGAAGGACGATATTTCCTCAGCCATGTATACAACACCATCCTGAAGGGGCCCAGGAGATTCTCACACTCACGTCCCACTCCGGCACGCCATCTGCCGTGAGTTTTTGTGATCAAGACAGTAGCTTACTGTCGAAACTGTCAAGGTAATTTTCCTCCTGACTGTGTTTCTAGAACATCTCTACTTGTTTGATCTTAGTTCAGAATAGATTAATGGATTTGTTTATTTGCTCCGTTTTTCAGGGAGGAAGCTCAGAAGTGTTTTTGCGGAACTGATAAATGTCGAGGATTCCTTGGAGGGAAGAAACGGTCGCTTAAAAACCTGGAGAAGACACCTAGGCGTAAAGCCTCCATTGAGAAGAGAAGTCAGATCTTCGATGATATATTTGTAAGTTTGGTGGCCGTATTCAGAATCTGGATTATTGTACTGTTGAATTTTTTTGGTAAAATGGACCCTGACTGCTTTATGAAATATTTGTTAAAGACTGTAACTTCAATATGATAAGTTTGGTGATGTATTAAGAAGAAGATGATTTGAGTTGTTCTTCATTCATATTTTAGCTTGAGGAAGAGATCCAAGAGATGGCAGCCCGCGGTGAAGGTTTACGTAATAAGAAGAATGTCATTCAATTGGCAAGACTTATGGTTCGGGCTGAAAGCGACGAGCATAGGATTGCATTGTTAAAAATCATTCAGGTAATAGTACTGTTTTTTCTCCAGAATATTGAAACCTCACCTATACTGTGGCTTATGGATCTTTAAAGAAATTTTTCATTTGCATGACTTGTCAGTCTACTGTATTAACTAATTGGCATTTGAATACAACCATGAAACGTCCATTTTGGGTGAGCTACCCTCATAGGTTGTATGTGTTCTGTTCACCTGTTGATTGTATACAAGTAATAAATCTGAAAAATGAAATCCTGCACTTTTTAAGTTCAACTTTACTGATCATATATCCAATCAATATTCATCTGAGCTGAATATGATAATGTCATCAGAAAAACATCTGTGTTCTTTGACATAAATATTAGTTTTCAATCGTGACGTCATTTGAGATGATATTTTTTACCTGAGGCTTAGTTTTCTAGAACCGAGCTTTTAGCGAGGTTCTTGTAGAAAACATGCCAAGGGTTAGAAATATCATCTCAAATGACTTCATGATAGGAAACTATTTTTTCACATGATCTTAAAAATGCTGAATTTATTGAAAAATTCAACAATTTTTACCTGCCCATGTAAGAAATAATCAGGGGTGTACGATAAATATTTCTTACATGGGCTAAATGAGCCAATCATGTGAGTAAAAGTGATTCTTACAATGAATGGGAAGTAATACCACCTTTTATTGGATGAGATTTGAAAAATCATAGAACGAGCCTTTGACAAGTTCTATGATTTTTAAAATCGAATCCAATAAAAGGTTGTATTACTTCCCATGAATTTGAGAATCATTTTATCACATAACATCGCCAATTTGCAAAAATTGTGGAGTTTTGAGTACTCGGTTGGGACAATGTAATAACACTTTGAAGTTACTAAATAGTGTTATGACATCGAATAGAAGGGTAGTTATGTGATAAATTAATTTATGATGTTGTAGAGTACAAAAGAGTATGCATGCCTGAGACTGTTCCTAGAATATCACGGCTTGTCTCTCATGTGGAGTTGGATGGCGGATGCCGGCCCAGGCTCACTGGAGTTTAAGCAACAGGTAGTAATGCTTCTCTTTGAATCCAAAAATTATTTGCACTAATGTCTACATTTTGAAAGTCCAATTGATTTTGGTCCTGTCTCTGAATCAATAAAAATTTAGCTGTTTTAGTTCTTAATCTGCATAATGAAATAATATGAAATTTTTCAGGATTTATCCAGATTTTTTGTACGCAGGGCATTATTTCAGTATTTATATTACATAACAAATGCACTATATCACACTTGAAAATGTGTTACATCAGGATTTTTCCTCTTTTGAACTCTGCATAACTAATTCTGTATTTTAAATAGTATGTTTTCATGATTGAGTTTTTCTTACTTCAGTTGTTGTGTCAAAAGACATTAAATTAATTTTCACTTTGTATATTTCAGTTGTTGGAGACTCTGAGAATTCTACCAATCACCAACAAGACAATACTACAGGATAGTAAAGTGCTAAGTGTTGTTCAGAAATGGTCAACTGAGATTTTCACTTCTGAGAAAGAAAGTAGTGGATACGACACACCTTCGGAGACACCGTCTCGATCTGAAACTCCATTATCTATAGTCGGGAAAAGGCGTGTGTCTGTCGACAGCACAAAATCCGCCGACACGACATTGAAAGAAAAACTTGACGAATCCAGCCAAGATGAAACTATCCCAGATCATTTAGAAAAAATACCAAGCAAAAAACGCTTCCTTCAACGGTTGAGGGAGATTGGCGATTCTGGCTCGGACAGTGAAGTCTCGGAGTCAAGTCGGGTATCAGGCGGGCGTTCAGATATTGAATCTGTCTCGTCCTCTATGTTGACTTCAAGCATGCTTGGGGACTCATTGACATCAAGCCTAATGGAGTCGTCCGTTTTTGGAGATTCTTTAAAACCAGGTGCTTCTTTAAGTGGTGGCACACCAATAGGGGAGTCTGAAGGCACCGCTGGTGCTGATGAGACTTCAGCAGTGGTGTCTAAGAATGAGACGGACTTGGTTGATGAGGGCGGTGTGGCTGTTGGTGACGGTACAGAGGTTCCGCCGGGAGAAGCAACAACAGAAGGTGAAGATGGTCCACCAGTTCTGGAAAAGATGGTGGAAAGCGGTCAAGGTATTATCTTAATGGAATTATTATTCACTACTTTAGAGGTTCAGCCATTAAAGTGGTTTAGTTTTTGAACATGAATTATCACATGATAATTTACATGATATCACATCTTTTGAAAATGTAGGTTTTTTGTAATTGATTTAGCTGAAAAATGGCCTCCCACAAAAGAACTGAACATAGATATTAAAACATGAGTTATGACATAAATCAACAGTCATTTAGACACATCATGTAGCTATAAACCACCAATATACAAAGAAATAAAACAACTTATTTTCCCCTGAAATACAACAAAACCCAAGTATCTGAGGACACTACGAAATAACACAGAAAGAGCAACTAAATGTAACCATGCTTTTACTGGCCGAAATTAAGTACAGTTATTTATAGAAATGGGTATAAATTCTTGAATTCTTGGCCGGATATATAGAGAGACATTTAAAAGTTTTTTTTTGTGCAATTCAAAATCAGTGATTAATTTAAACTTAAATGTTTTATGTTCTGCCCCAGGTGATAACGCAGGTCAGACCAGTGAAGAGACGGCCATTGAAGAGAAACCTGATGCTAAACAGTGCAATCTTAATAGTCTTGCCTCCGAACTATTGGAGTCTTGGAGCGAACTCAAGGTATTTGACATCCATAGTATTTTTCTTTGCTACAAAACACGTTTTAAATATTAACTAAAACTGATAGACATTTTGAAAAAGACAAACTTTCTATAACTGGGAATTGAACGCAGGTCTTTTAAAACAATCATCCCTGGTATTAAGTGGCTTGAATATCGGCCTAGACAGTGGAATGCTTGGCTTGATGAAGCATTTGTATTTCTAATTTCTTTTCTTTCCCATAACCCAAAACAGAAACCTCATTTCCCTATTGAACTTTGTATTTGAATGTTGTGGTACAATAAATGTTAGCTGGCTTGTTTTTATAGGGTAACAAATACCTTTCTCTTAATCACAAGCAAAGCTTTAAGCCTACCGCACACCTAGCGCGATTGCCGCGCGGCAATCACGCCAAGGCGACATTTGCGCTGGGTTAGTGCACCCGCACACCAAGCGCGATTGCGGCGTGACATTAAAGCTACCGATTTGTCGGCGCGATTGTTGCAGAAAAGGACCTTCGCGATTGCTGCATTGTGATTGCGGCATGGCAATCGCGTTAGGTGTGCGGCGGGCTTTAGTTATGTTTAATGCTGGCTGTATTCTTTGTTTTAGGAGGTGTTTAGGATACCTAAGAAGGAGCAAGTTGAAGAGAGGAAGAAAACTGAGCGAGAGTTGGATACTAGAGATAGCGAGAGCGATAAAAACCGGGACAAAGGTTGGTTCTCCTTTACATTAACTAGACTATGATTTGGTCCCTTGTTTTGCTAAATCCCTTCATTTTGAACATTTCAAACTCTGACATTAGTTCTTTGGATTCACATTGACTGTTTCAAACGCATAGTTCTTTTTTTTTTAATTAAGTATATTCTGTACAATTTCGCAGCCATGAAATTGTACAATATATATGAGCAAAAGAAATACAGAATGAAGCACAAATGTTAATATTTCGAACTTTAAAAAGTTTTTTTAAGTTCGAAATATTAACATTTGTGCTTCATTCTGTATTTCTTTTACTCAAATTTACTTCAGTTTACAGACGCATCCATCAAGAGGATCAGCACTTTCATCTTTAGTTATCGGATTCTTTATATTTTATTCTACAATATATACTTATTTATAAAGACACAAACACAATGTTTCTTCTTGACTGACCATTTGAACGCATAGTTCTTTGGATTCAAATTGACTCCGATTTGTTCCTCTTCTCTTGCTAAGCTCGTTTGTTTGAAAATTTCAGTGATGCCAAATGGTCTTGTAAACTTAGGGCTTTGCACTCAAATTTGCTCTGACTTCAATGGTTTCAATCCAATTTTAAACCATATGAAAAGTTCTTTACCTGAAATCAGTGAAATTTGATAAAATTGATCGATTATTTATTGAAAGTATACAAATATGTTGTATTGTTTTCTTGAGTGTAAATCCATTCAATATTTCTAGAGTATGATCGATTTGGTCGCAAGAGGAGCAGGGATGACTCGCCCGAGTCAAAGAACCGGAAGAAAGACAGGAAGTCTCGTAAATCTGTAGATGACGATAGTGATCCATCTAAGCCAAGGTTTGTCCTAGTTTTTGTGCCAGCTGATTCAATGTGTGATTGTAGTTGAAAGATTGAATTTAACCTAACTAGCATCAATTGGAAGTTTATTAAGAATTTTTACTAGTCAGATGCCTCTATTAAAAAGTATTACCGTATTCTCCCTATTAAGCGTCCCTGCCCCTATAAGCGCCCCCTAGCTGTTTTCAGATTTTGCTGGAATAAGCGCCCCCCCTTGCGACTTAAAGTATCGCCAACTTACCTTGTTTTCCTCGCCCGAAACCTGACATCAAACGTATTAGTTGTAACTAACAAGTATTTCGAATAACAAACATGCTCCTAGAGTGTGTTTATTTCATGTAGTTTCAAGTCTAACCCCCCTTTTTGAAAATGAACATTTTCATTGCTCGCCTAAATGGGCTAGCTCATTATAAAAGAGGTGTAAAGGCTTCTAAAAAATTCTTCCAAATAAGCGCCCCCCCCCTTTTTCCAAATTTGTCAAGCGCCCGGGGCGCTTATTAGGGAGAATACGTTAAATGCCATGATATGCATGAAAAAGTGATATTAACCGATCTGTTCAAATTGCAGGAAAGTTCTGTTGCCAACCCCATCTAAAATGTCCAAGCAAGAGGGTCACCATTTGTTTGAGCACAGATCAAGGCGCCTTAAATGCATGAAAAATTGATGATTTGTTCTAATTCCAGGAAAGTTCTGTTGCCAACTCCGCCTAAAATGTCCAAGCAGGAGCGTCGTCAATTGTTTGAAGCACAGATCAAGGCCAAGGAAGAGCTGGCCAAGATTCAGGAGCAGCAGGAGCAAGAGTTGCTCAGGGAGCAGGAGATGATGCATGAACAGAGCCTACTACAGGAGCAACAGAACATGTTCCAGGAAGCCGGATTCCAGCCTGGGACTCCTGGATTCAACTACTTTCAAGGTAGGTGTGATCGATGTTTTTGTGGAAAATTTTGGGGTATTTTTGAATTGGAATAAGTGAATGACTTATGGGATTGTTTCAGCAAAAAGAAGCCAATGATATCTGACGGCAATGCAATAAATGTATCACTTGGGGAAAACTCCATAAAATTCAATATTATCTATGTACATACATTTCAAAATGTACTTATTTCATCGTATTACTATGGCCAAAAACAAACATTTCAAGATCAGATTCCTCATATGATTTTTACGTTACAGGTGACCAATACCAAGACCCCAACACCCCTGTGTTCATGACCCCACAGTTCCTTCATCCCAGCCAACAACAGTTCGCTGAACCGTCTCCCTTCGTGGAGCCCCAGGCCCCAGCCCAGATTGTCTATCAGACGCCCACCCCCAGTACCCCTCAACAAACATTCCAGGTAAGTGTGGTTTACGCTGATATATACTCAGTGTTTGATAGTAACATAAAGCAAAATTGAGTACTTGGGAAAATACTCTGCCAGGCACTTGGTTTAATAGCTGGTATTAGCTAATTAACAGTAAATATGAAATGAAGTTGCCTATTTTGATAAAATCTGAATTATGTTCTTGTACAGAGCATAAATCATGTAGCATCGCTTGTAAAAAAACAGAAACCATATTTATTTGAATTTCAGCAACCTTTCCCAGTACAGCCAGCCTTCTCTGCCCCAGCCCACCAGTATGTCCCTAACACTGCAGTGTACTACGCCCAGCCTTCCCCTCAACAGGGCGTGGTCGTTCAGTCACCATACACAGCCGCCCCGCAGACATCGGCCGCACCTCAGATGATTCAAATTACAGAACAAGGCCTTCAGAGTATACAGGTATAAAATATATTAAAAGCATTATACAGAACATTGGCTCACTATGGTGTGATGGTTATAACACTTGTTTAGCAAGAGTGAGTTTGGGGTCGATTTTGCCTGGGGTGACTGATTTTTCTGTACAAACATATTCAAGGTTACAAATTAATATGCTCCCTGGGGAGTTGAGATGGCACTTGGGCATTGATTATTTTTATTAACATTATTTTGTGAATATGTACCTTTTGTTAAATAAATAAATGCATTTTCAATTTTAATTTACTTATAGATGCAACAGATTCAACAAATACTGCAAACAGCTCATGCCCAGTCATTGCCACAGCTAGCCCAAGCCCAGGCTGAGCCAGCCGAGGTGGGGGATGAGCCTCCCCCACCCCCCTCACCCCCACGACCTAAAGAGGTGAAGATGCCCCCTAACTGGAAAATGGCTAAGGATGCAGAGGGGAAAATTTACTACTACCATTCTACTACTAGGTGGGTGCTAACATATAATATTAACCACCATGTGAAATGTGGCAAAAAGTAATGTTGACTGGTTATTGCGGATGTTATGATTCGATTTCAGGGCTAAATGTATTGTACTTCAAAGTCCTTATTATAAAAGATTATTAAAAAGATTTGAACGAAAAAAAATTGTTAACATTGCAAACTGGGCAGAAGCTGGCACTTTTCGTGATTTATTTATTTATTTATTTCCAACACTTTGATGCAGCAACACAGTTTTTCATTTTATATATTGGTCCCTCAGAGGAAAAAGGTAAAGTGGTCATTTAATAATTGAACTGTGAACCAAAGTTTACTTAAATTTTTGACCAATGATATCCCTTGTTTTGTATGTAGTAGAATTATGTTAATTTTTAAGTGAGGCATGTCATTGGTTGATTGTTGGAGGAAAGTTTCATGTAAAGTTGAGTGAAATTCCACCTTGATCTCAGTTTTCATTGAAAATTGCAAAACTTCAGAACTTGAACATTTTGATGAATTACAGAAAAACGCAATGGGAACCCCCGACAGAAGAGGAAGTTGAAGCCGCTGAAATCGAGGCTGAGGTTGCAGAACATAAGAAACGTAGAGCATCATCAACGACCACCGCTGCGGCTGACACGTCTAGTGAAGTAGCTAAGCGATGTAAAGAGGCATTCCGGGTGAAAATATCCACTTACATAGTGACCTGTCTCAATCCATTCAGGAAGCCAGAATGCAAAATTGGGAGAATCAACTCAACCGAGGATTTCAAGCATTTGGCAAGAAAGGTATGAAATGCATCTTGGTTATCAACTTGTATTACAGGATGGCATTTTGTCCAATAATCTCTGTCCAGTTTGAAAAATGTCATTTACTGTGAATATTTCTCCATTGATCTTATATTTGGTACAAAAAAAATTATTCCAGGTTTATTCATTGGCTTGACTTTTTAATTTTATCTAAAAACATTTCTGTAAGTATTGCCCTGTGATAACAGAGGATATCCCATTCTGGGGCTTCTGAGAAATCCTCCGATAAGAATGGCAAATACATTGGAAGTTGTTTATACAATTCCTTAAATACAAACCATGAAATGATATTTTATTGTATATTATACATACTATACATGCTATAAAGCGTAAATAATTGCACAACAAATGATAGAAGCACAATAGTTCAGAAAAGGATGTCTGGATTTTATTCCCTGTTTTTCAAATTTATATTTTTTATCCGATTTTCTCACAAAAAGAGGTTCACCTTCTACTTTTGATCATTTATAATATATAGCTAAAAATACATTTGATACCTTAACATAATAAATGGTTCATTATTTATTGCAGCTTACTCATGCCGTACTGGCAAAAGAACTCAAACATTGCAAACATCCCGAAGACTTGGAAGTCAACGAAAATGTCAAGTCAAAAGCCAAAGACTATGTCAAGAAATATATGCACAAATTTGGGAAAATTTACAAGAAAGAGGATGATTCAGTCAACATGTAAAAATGGGGATTACATATGAGTGAGCTTTCATGATGTCATCAAAAAGTGGAGCAGTTCCTGAGGTGTGGGAAAATGCAACAAAACGCACTGTCTCAGCATTTTTAACCATTCTAACATTTTTCATAAAAGTGTTCAAATCTATTTATACAGGTCGGTTTTGAACTTATAAAAATGTATGAATGTTTAATGGTCTGAGACAGGAACTCTAGCAATGACAAGATATTTGACTGTTATTTTCTGAAATTGGAATTTTTAAGAATCGGAAATTTTTGGAAACTGACAAATGATAATTTCATGTTTTGAGTGGGCATTTACTCTCAAAATTTGTATTTGGTATTTTACGGTATTATTCGTTCCAAATATACAAATCAATTTTTGACAGAATGAATTTTAGACCTCACATCTTTTTTTATTTCAGTTTTTTATGAAAATAGGTATTGAATTTATCAAATATTAGAAATTCATGTTTTAGAATAATTCAAATGAATTTGCAATTTAACAATGTAATATGCAAGTGCAAAAATTAAGAAATTTATGATTTTATTGCAAATTCAAATGGAATGTGTTCATATTTAAGATGTTAGTAATGTAGTTCATATTGAATTGATCATATTCACGTGTAGGCTCCCTGGTTGATTGTAGTAGGTCTAGACATGGGCTGTTATCCGAGAGAATGTGGTATTTTTGTGAAGTGATTATTCTTTATGAGTTTCGTGATATAGTAAATTTTTATAACTTGAAATTATTGACTTTTAAATTACATTGTTTCACGCCCATTTGTTTTATAGAAATTGATCATTTGCCAAATGGTTTTAAATAATCGATATTGCCTGTTACTGAAAACTGATATTAGCAGTCACAATAATCTTTTGCAACTGTTTTGTTTTTTTACCGGTCACATTAATGTGTTGTTGTTTTTTTATAAGAATTCTAGTTTTTAGTACAATTTCAAGTCAAATTTGAATATAAATTAAATTTGTGTTCAAAGTATAATACGTGAACTGTAGGTATATAAACTATATTTGTATTTTATTTATGATTGTTTTGGTTGGAAACCTTCCTTCAAATTGCCTGTGTTAATAAAATTATGTATCTGAGATCATGGTACTCTTTTTGATGTGGTCCTAGGAAAAAATTGAATTGTTTGTTTTCCAGCTCACAATGAGGGAATATGTTCACAATGTTTGTTGAGCGGTGGTCATAGTTTCTTGTGTAGTACACATGTTGAAAGAGAATGGAAATTGGTAACATTGCAAAAGCTGCACTTTTCTAATATCATCTCTGGTTATATGAAGTATTCTGTAGCTTAGTTCTAATTTTGTACATAAGTAGGTAGTGTAACCATTACAAGAGGCACCAATAGTTTCGTGTTAATGTATAGTTTCTTTGTTGTTAAAAATGTATCGTGTTTTCTAATGAAATTTGTTTTAATAAAATGTCTTAATGAATTAGAAATGTTTTTTTTTATCAGTTTTTCATGAAGAATATTGACACACTTTCTTTTTTGTAGTATTGTCAATGTTGCAATTAAAAAGAAAACTGTAAAATAACTAAGTCGTCACCTTCGGGACCGTAAAAATAGCGACGACGTAGGTGATGGACGACTTATACGTGGATTTTAACATGTAAGTAGACGGGGTCAGTTTTATCGGGACCCAAAAGAGGGCGACGA
>JAOXYC010180135.1:0-12866 GCA_028565715.1 Phoronis pallida
TGTTATGGAATAAGTTTATGTTAATAAAACAATGTTAATGTGCATACTTTGTCAGTTTTTAACGTTAGATTTTTGGTTGCTCGAAGACTCGCGTGTCTGCGATAACACATTTCCGGGTATTCCAATATGGCGGTTCATTTTGAGTGGGAATGAATACTTGCTGACGACAAATGTTACCAAAAGGTAGGAACATGATTAATATATTGAGGTATTATTTAGAGTAACGGTGCGTTGGGGGTCTCCGCTAACATTTTGTTGCGAATTTCGACTAGATTTCGCCGGGCGATGACCCGATTTTCACCAGCCAAACCAGACGTCACAACTCATAACCAGTGACATTTTACTAAATTTAGGGGTATAAATGCAACCTTCATCGCCAGTGCAAGCATTATTCTTCTTCTGCATATCTAAATCCCTTTACATAAAATCAATAATGCACATTTCTTACCAACAACAAGAGTCAAGACTGTTTGATTTGATTCAGACAAGAAGTTTTAATTTGCACGCTGCGATCTCACAAAAAACGCGCACTTTTAAAAAAGTAGGTCAAACTCAAATTCGACACAATCGCCGCGATTTAGACAGTGCCTTGTTTATTTTTGCTTGAATCCAAACAAATGAGTAGTTCCAGTCTTTTCTATGGACGTATTTGTTTTCAGAAATGCTGAAGTTGATAAAGACTATGAAATCATATGATAACTTTGCAAGTTTTATTTTTTATTGACGATTTTAGTTAGATGGGCCAATAATGCTAACACCTTTTTTTCTTCAAAATTTAGCAGGTCTCACTAGAACGATCATAAAAACAAAATTTGAAGTTCAATTTTGAAAAGAGTTGGATCAATGGAATCGTCAATAAAATATGCAGTGATACATGTATACATTATAATACTAAAGATATTCTTCTAGTTTTTTCACCGAATTCCAAAAGGTGGCTAAATAGCTCACACCTACCCTAGAGCCACAGGAGTGACTGACATTGTGACAACGTCGATGATATCTGGTATTTTTTATTAATTTTTTTCATTTCTTAATCTGATTTTTTTTTAGCAATGCAGTGCTCTGCTTTATACAACAAGAACATGCGACATTCCAAAACAACGGAAAACAGTCTAAAGAAATCCATTACCGAATGCAAGACAGTTTACTGACTTCTCTAAGCTAAAGAATGATGTCAACTACCTGGACAGGTGAACCTGTGATTCGTGTACGTGAGTTTGAGTTTTCAATCTTGTAGATCTTTAGATATCATCAAGAACTTATCACATAGCACACTGGGGCTTGAACTATCGCCGTGCGGTGAGCGCAGTTGAAGATTCTCATTAATAACAATAATTTAATAATTTATTGAGATTCAAGTGCAAAATAATTGCATTTCTATGCACTTTACAAACATTAATATAAGATTAAAAACAAATGGTTAAAAATAAATTAAGTTAAAATGAATGATTGGAAAGTTTAAAAACGTGATCTAAAAGGTGTATGTACAAGCAATTGAATCAGTTAAAATAGATTTTAAAAGTTCAGTCTTCAAGCACCGTTTGAAACTGTCATGTATCTTGGTATCCCGTAGAGTAGTTGATAAGTTCTTGATATTATTTAACATCGCAAGTATGCAGCTACTCCATTGACTCTTTTGAAACATAGATTTTGTCTTCTTCATAATTAGTTAGACATTACTCAATTTGTTGAAAAATCGTGGTTGAGCTCAGGGATGAAAAATACATTTGTGTAAAACTTATTTGTGAGTATTATTAATTGAATTTCTTGTCTGGCATAATACAGCTGCTTCAGCTTGCATTGCTGTGATTGTATGTGATGCCCTGTAATGACCACTGACTCGCAGTCTTTCCCAGGTTATATTATATTTCAAAGAATGCAGTGGTCCTTACCAGGCATAGTAACGTACATTTGTGACAGGCTTACCATCTTCATTTCAAACCATTTTTTTTTTCATTACAGGTCTTATCATACTGAGTAATTTCGACACATCTTAAATAATTAAGCTGTTATTTCATCCTTTGGTTCTGAATTGCTGCCTGCCAAGGACTTTTGGCACATTCTCAACAGACTCCGTTATGATTGTGACATTGCTGAAACGCACAGCTGAACAAAGCCTGCGAGACAGTGGCAAGTTAGGAATTCGTGGTTAAGCACAAGGGTGAGAAAAAAACTTTTCTAACCTTGAATATTGACTGATTGAACATAGATTGTTGAATTTATCTCTATATAATTAATTATCGTCACAGCAGTGATCTATTATATCCACTTATTATTCAATAGATTGTTGAATTACTATCTTTTCCAAGGTTATATTACTAGCCATTCATTTTCAGAACTCAGATTCCTAGTTCATTTGAATAATAGTTTATTATCTAATTTTCACCTTTCTTTTCACTTGTACATAACCTTCCTTTGTTCTTTGAGTTAACCCATGCATAAGCTACTTATCCACTGTAAATAATAAATTAACATTTCATCTGTTATAGATGGAGAAGAGATCTTGTTCTCCATTCACACCGAAAGGGGCAAAAAGATCATGTCAAACATCAACTCCTCACCCCTCAGCAAGAAGAGGTCTACATTTGGATGCTGATATTTCGCACTCTCACTCACTATTAGACCAGGGAAATATTTGTGAACGATGTGGTTCTACTAAAGAATTTTCACTCATTGGTTGCGATGATCATAGTGATAGTGTTGTTGTCTGTGAAAAGTGTGGCCTGACAGACGATGAAATAAGATCATACAGGTAAGATTTTTTTTTGTAACTTCAACATTTATATTATATCTTGTATGTGTCATACCATTAGGGAGGATCTTCAATATTTTATTTCCCACTGATTTTATTATAAAGCCTATTTAATTCAATTCTTATAAATTAATACTTCTGACAACTTTAGAAGCATCAATAATACCAGTCACCATTTATAGTGGTATTTTTGCCAGAAGGCCAGTCCACAGTGGTTTTCCTGGTAATATTATTCAAATACAACCTAAGACAGCAGGGTTACTGTTAGACTGAACTCAGCCCCTCATTGAAAATGACAGACCGGAACAATCGCGCGATAATCGAGTATCGCTAAGTATATGTTGATGACGTCACTTCACTTAACCACAGCATCCTACTTTTGGAGTTCAGTCTATGTTACTGTCTGTACAGACTATTCTTACATTTCCTTCCATTTTTACAGTCAAGATGATGGAGACGGTTCACATGTAGCAGATGAAAATGTTCAAAATGGTTGTGATGCCCTTGTTGAAAGGTTGGCAGAGAGTTGGTAAGTGGTCAAAGTGCAACATTTTGATTCAAGTTGTAATCCTACATAATTTTGTTACATTGATTAAAACGATTCATGACAAAAACCTAGACAATAGTACAAGCTAAGCTAACAGATAAGATAAGATGTACCTTGGGTAACTTGTTATCCTTTTCAATCCTAAATAAACCTAGTGACCCGTGTACCTGAAGAATTACCTGTGACCTCCGGGTAAGGAGTTGAGACTGTACCATCAAACATGGGCAGTCCCATTAACCCAGCTGATAGTTTTTTATTTTTAATTTCTGATTTTTACAGCACACTGAGTCCAATTCCAAAGTTGTTTGACAGTTCTTTAGATGTTGCTTCATCAACAACACAGAGTCAGGAAAGGTGAGCAAAAATGACTTTGTTGGCCAGACACTTTTATTTCAGGCTCTAACTGGCATTGAGGAATGCTTTCCAAATAATTTATGAGATTATGGGACATTCAAAATATGGTGCGTGTAGTGCAAATTATGCAAGTTTCACTGCAATATATTTTTATGACTTGTTTGGTAACCAATAGCATAGAAGAGCACACTTATTTCACATTTTTTAAAGAAAATTTGCTATCTATAATTTAAAGTCAATTGTTTTTTTCCTTCTTGTTAAAGATACTGTGAGGATCTGGGGTCAAAATTCCAATCAACTTCAAATTTTGAATACAATTAACTTGCATTGGAGTAAAACAATGCAAAAAATCTGTAAGGGGTGATTTGAGTGCTTTTTATACTCAAAAGCCCCTTTACAGATTTTTTTTACCAATTTTGGTGCCAGATCCTCACCAACGAGGAGACAGTGTCTTTAAAAATTATTTTCTTATTACAGGTCTCCGTATTCTCAGATGTTTCAACGTGTGTTAAAGAAATATGATGGGATTCCAGCCTTGCTTCTCGAACTACTAACTGCCCTTGATACTGACAGCATCGAAACAGACAGCATGTCTTACCTCATAATGTTGGAGACATGTATGCAACTCAACAAGTCATGCCTTCGTGGGATGCGATACAGTGAAGACACCAAGAAATTTTGGAAAGTATTTCAGATGAAGTGGGGAACGGCACCGCTACGGTATTTAACAGGATGGAAAGGGACTGCCTCGTTGCTACATTCGGGTGAACATTCAAGCCAGTTGAATCCATCTTCCTTAGACTTGATACTGGCGATCCCATCAGAAGACTGCTTAAGAAACTTTGTGCCAAATGATATCAAGTGGCCAGAAAAAATCAACTCTGGTTTCTGTAAAGAAGTGGCGGAGATGGTAGCGGCTAAAGCAAATGGTGTCAGTCTATGTCTTTCATTTGATGGCAAAAAGGTTGCTCCTGGCCTTAAGGGTGATCGAGGTGACATTGATTTACTGGGACATGAAGAAGGTGTTACGTTAACAGATAAAAGGAATCGCCATGTGGCTGAGATTCAGGTCCTGCAGAAAACACAGACTCTTATTCATCAGTTTCACCAGACCCCCGAACAGGCAAAGCACATGCTGGTCAACGCACTTCATGACATTCTGAAATTAGTCGTTGTAAGGAGTGTTGAATTAGGCCAGCTGTATGAAAAGAAAGAATACGGGTTGAAAAAGTTGCAGGATCGAGCTGGACCAGATTTCCGAAACTCTCGTTACTCCTTTGTTATAAGTTTGATTATAGCTACACTTGTTGAAGTGAAGGAGACAAGAAGTACTGCCAAAGAAGTTGTCAATTCTCTGTGCAGGCTGCTTTGTAACCTCAATGGTCGATCGAAATTCTGGACAGATGACTTCTTCATCCCCCCCAATAAAGTCCCTGGCTACAACAGACTTGTGGACATCAGCTCAGTGGACGCCAGCACAGATGAGGGAGCTAAGTTGGTTCGTTTGGTGACATCTCTCGGTCCACGCTTTATTCGTCAGAGGACTCCTGATTGGTTTGCTGCACGTGCAACAGCAACTGTGACAGGCAGTACTCTTTTTGTTGCCTTGGGTGGTGATACCTTGAAGCAGCAAAAGGCCTTCTTCAATGGACAACCACAAGCAGTTCCTTCCGAACTTGTAAAGCGAGCCATGGAGCATGGCGTCAAGCATGAAAACTGTGCCATTGCAACTGTGTGTACAAAGTTTCTGCCAGCCTTTTGTCCGGATTGGCAAGTATTCGAGGAAGGTGGCATCCCTGTTGCAGTTGGTGATGATGTTAACCTCATTGTTTCCCCGGATGGTTCTCTACAGATGAATGGAAAGGTCATGGCTGCCCTTGAAGTGAAGTGCCCTTATATCATCTCAAAGCACCAACCACAGATTGCCGTTCGATATTACCTACAAGTTCAAGCAGAGATGGTGGCCCTCAATACTCAGTCTTGCTTGTTTGTTTCATTCATGGAAAGCACCACAAGAATCTTCCGTGTCCAGTTCGACAGAGAAGTGTGGGACGCCGCAACGGCAGAGCTGCAATTGGTATATGGGAAGAACAAGAAGAAGCCAACTTCACTGACACCTTCATCAAAGCAGCTTTTTAAACTGATTAAGGCAAGGGTTAAGACAAATTGTGAGATGATAGTGGAACTGAACTCTGTACATGTCTGCGGTACGCCTCCTGTGCAAGAGACCCCACCTGTAGTTTCAACAAATTTGTCCCCTTATATGTCTACATTTATTCCGGATGAACAGAGTGCTGAAGTATCACATGAAATGCTTGTTGAGACTCGTGCCCTTGCGGAGGTCAACTTGTTGAAAGCATACCAACTTCTTCGAGAAAAGGCAACAGAGATGGTTGCTTTTGTTTTAACTGATCTTGATAGATCTGGCAGTTCTAGAATACTTGGTGCTCCGGTGTGCTATTTTCTAAAGGGATACAGCCTGTCCATGGATGTGATGAGAAACATCTTGGAAGAAGTTCTCAACAATCTCTATGCAGTCAATCTCCATGTACCGGTGGTTGCGTTTGATGGGGCCTTCCTCAACATCCTCAATAGAGACTCTCAAAAGAAGCCGATGACTCTGGTGCAATTTCAACGAGACTTCTGGCAGGAGGTAAAAGGTAACACAAAGGCAGCCCTGATAAAGAAATTTAAACAGGTAGACTGGACATACTACACTATTCTGAAAGAAGACAATGCTGTTGTTGTGCGTCTTCGACCTGGATTCCGTCTTCCCAGAACATCAATTGCTCGAGTACACATTCCAGAAGAAGCCCCAGAGGAAGAGACAGAACCAGATAATGTTGATGACTTGATTGCACATGTTTGTCGACCAGAACAACAGTCATCAACAGTTGAAACATCTGAAGACGAAGTAGGTGCCATTGTGACAGCACTCCAAGACTGTCAAATGTTTTCTGGACGGACATATGAAGAAATTGGCGCTTACTTTGTGGATGTTCAGTCTCTGCAAAAACTCAAAGTTAATGAGCTAGTGAACGTCTGTGAAGTTCTTCAAATCAAGCTGCCCAATAATCGAAAGAAGCCAGACATTGTAACTGCCATAGCCAGTCGATTAAAACTAGGTGGCGAATATATCAACCGAAGAAGGAAAAATCCTTCAGACCTCAAAGTGCTTGCTGCAAAGGTGTTGTCTTCGAAGAATTATTCCAAACAGGACATAAATGTGAGCTATGCAGAATGGGAATTTCCCAACCGAGTCGGGCAATGGAACCAAGAGCGTCCTTTTAATGTTAACATGTCGGTAGAAGGATTGGAGGAATTCTTCCCTCAGCAGTGGTTCTTCTCCCCACAGCAGACCACTGACAGGCCTGGCCAACTAGAAATCCGGCACATTGACACCACTCATTTACTGACAAGAACAAGAGCTGCACTGAATCGTGGTGATCTTGGCCCTGCTAAGCGAAGCGAGTTCTTGGAAGTTGCTGTTGAGAGGACGACACCCTTGAAAGTGGGGATGATGGAAGAAAACTTGAACATGCAATGCACGGACTTGTCCCTTCTAACCTTCTGTGAAGAAGTAGAACATGAATTGACCAAGAAAGAATACCATGGGTCTGCCAAGTTATGTAACCTGGTAAGTCGCAACAAGTAATGAGCGTTAACACTGGAAAGAGATTGAAAGAATTCATGTTTTTACAACTAAGTGTCTGTCTCTTGCCAAATGGGCTGAAGAAAACAATTTTGCACTTATGTAATAGCAAAGGTTAAAAAATAAAGCTTTTGTTACCATATTCTTTTGAAACGTTTTCCTAGTAATGAACAGTTATTATGCAAGAATATACTGAGTTAATGTCTTTTCATTTTAGGTGCGCAATTGGTTTAAAGCTTGTGATGAGCCTGCAATTTCTGCGTTGGAGCGTTGTAAAATGAAGTTGAGGTAACCTTTTCATTTCTATTGTGCGCCAAGTTCGACTTGTTGAAAAGATTAATAAAATTTGTTTGATATTCCCTTTTTTGGTTTTTATATTTCTAAATTTTGAAAATATCAGTCTTTGGCCATTTGCAATAGCGAAAACTTATTTATTGCCTTTTTTACTATTGCAGTGTCTCAAATAACAATTTATCTTGTCTCTACAACTTCAACACAGTCAAGTCCAAAACTGGGCAAGTCCTTTACTGTCACATCCCGTACATGATGAGTACCAACTATTTCATTCACTGTTAATGTTTACAGATACAGGCAAATGCTAACAGGACTAGTGGACATCTACAAATTTCCGCCCATCAGCAGCCATGTCAAGGGGTATCCTAAGCAGTTGTGGGAATCTCTATTAGCAGCGATAGATGCCGACTTATTGTTGTACAGCTTGTCAAAGCGCGGAACATACAATCAGAGAGCAGTAGGTAGTCAGCCATGTGAGGGGCTTTTCTCCAGTTTAGCAACATTACCGTCATCTCATAATGGAACACCTAGTTGTTTAACACTGGAATCTGACATGGGGAAGGTGATAGGTGAATCTCTCATTCGCTTGGATCCCAAGAGGCAAGTATTTGGTCCTGAAGTACATAACACTGACTTGTTGTTTCAACGTGCTACATTATTATTTAATTGGATATCCGTTGTGTAATGAAATGTGTTCAGTTTGGCCATCTAGACATCAGTTCATATCTTTCACAACAATTTATGAAGGTAACTGTACATTCACGACAGGGTGTGTCTTAATAAAAATGATATATTCAAATTAATGTTTTTGGTACAAAAGTCCAATTTCCAAATTTGAGGAGCGATTTTGAAAATATTGTTCATCTTGCCAGATACACCTTCGTGTGTTATGTGAAGTTCAAGTACCCGCAGGGCATTCATTTCAAAAATGGGTTTTATTTTGAGAACTATCGCTTTCAATGCACACATGTTCATACATCAAATCTGTCAGTTGTTTTCATTTTTGTAATTGTTTATTTTAAGGAACTTCCCACTCCGACTCTCAGCAGCACCTGTATATCCTGAAAAGTTACTTGAAGCGGATGTTGGAAAACTCCCAGAACCCTCTGAAGTTCCTTCTCACATAGATAAAATAATAATCAAGGTAATAATTTTAATATTAATTATAGGTTCATTTGCTGGTGTTTTAATTTGTGGAGGGTTATTTGACCAAATTTCGCATTGGGTGAAGTATTTTAATGAGACTTAAAGATACGGTCTCCTCGTTAATTTTGACCCAGATCGTCACCAATGAGACCGCATCTTTATTAAGCTAATGAGTAAGTTGCCTTTTCTGATTTGTTAAACAGACTCTTCAAGTATTTTATACATTCTAGAACCTTGTTTCTAACTAATTCAGTGCACTATACCAATGCATCTGATTTATTGTTAAAACATAGAATTTCACTGACCAATACATTTCTTTTCCAGAACCATTTGTTTGATAGCAAATTTCGCCGTCGACGAATGGGAAAGAAAGCGCAAGGTATTTCTGGGCTCCACGAACCAGCAAAAGGTGTTACAGGTGTGCGATCATACCATAAAGTAAATGAGGGTCAGCTGAATCCACTTGTGAGAATGGGTCTTTCCTCAAATACTCAGATTGACAGTTTGCGCCCACTTTAAGACTTATCCAAAAATGTGAAAAAAGCTCAAGGTATTTCAGAGATCCACAAACCAGGAAAAGGTGTTACAGGTGTGCAATTATACAAGAAAATGAGGGTCAGCTGAATCCACTTGTTGGAATGGGTATTTCCTCAAACATGCCGATTGATAGCTTGCGCCCACTTTTTAAGACTTGTTCATAAGAGTAGAATCATGTTGTGTAAAAGTTATTGGAAGACTTAAAATGTTTGCAGAAAATCGATAACTGTTGGGTTTATGTAACACTTAATAAAATGTAGTCAATGTTATTTGTTTGTAGTGTAAGCAGCCCACTGTTATTGTGGTTGTAAATGCAGAGTTAACTACATATGAAGGTTTTCAATGAGCACCACCTAAAATTAAACAGTTAATTTCTATCTGTTAGTTTAAAAGACCTGGTATTCACTGTGAATTGAAGGTGTCGAACACTTTATAGACTCCAATGGGTACTGGTAGTAGGACAAGCTTGCTGATTTACTAATTAGTGTCATTTGTTTATGTTTCGGTTGTCACCAAGGACATTTATTTTATTCATTATGAATACCATTAAAATCATCAAAAAGTATTGTCATCTTTAGTGCAATTATTTTGGTTATTGATGTTTGTAGTTTGTGTGATCGTGAGAGGTCTACATGAAGTGAAAACATACAGTGTAATGTGGAATGCTGTTGTTAGTGGAATGATATGTGTATCATAATTAGAAAGATTTCAAAATCTGATTATTGTGATATTGATGTGCAGATTAAAGTGGAAATGAAAAATTTAAAATAAACTTTATTATTCAAACTTGGTTCTTTCTAGTCAAAACTAACTATAAAATAGTAACTTGTATCTTCTAATACCTTCTGAGGAATGGCATGCATGAATTTGGAGTCACAACACAGATCAACTATAAATTTTGTAAGTAGTGATTTGAGCGCTTTTTAACAATGAGTAATAATATTCAACAAAGGCCCCGTGTCAAACATTTTTTAGTTGATTTGCGTTGTGACCCAAAAATTGGACCACCAAGGAAACAGCATCTTTAATCTAAGTAAAAAAAGTAATTTGCTTTCTTACAATCCCATCAAAAATAACAATATATAAAAACATTTCATAAAATAAAACATTTCATGAGAAACAATCTATGAGCAATAGTTCAATGAGGGCTTAATACAATGTTTACAATATAAAATAAAACATTTCATGAGAAACAATCTATGAGCAATAGTTCAACGAGGGCTTAATACACTGTTTACAATATAAAATAAAACATTTCATGAGAAAGAATCTATGAGCAATATGAAAAAATATATATAGTTCAAGAGAGCTTAATAAACTGTTTACAATATATACAACATTTCATGAGAAACGCTCTATGAGCAATATGCGATAATACACTTTACAACCAAGAAAGAGTTAATCCACACTTCTTCTCGTGTTTACACAGGAGATCTCTTCGCTTGAACCCTTTTGCACACCTCATGCACACAAAATTCGATGGTTCTGCGTGCTGCTTCATATGGCGAAGGAGAGAACTTCTATGAAGGGTCACGAAAAGGCAGTGCTGGCATGTCAACAGTGAACCACCATGTGTGACCATGTGCGACTTGAGGTGCGCTGATGTTGTGAAGGTTTTTGCACATTCTTCACAGTTGAAGGAATCACTATGGGTCTTGGTGTGTCTTTTTAGATATTCAGCGGTTGTAAATGATTTTTCACAAATATGACAGGTATGCTGTTCTCCCACATGTAAAAGTTCGTGCCTTTTCCTGGCAGAGCTGGTGCTAATCTCAGTGGCACATATTGGGCACTTAAATTTCTTTTCACCATGTTGTGCCCTCTTGTGATCCTGAAGTTTTGTCAAGGAGTTGAATGATTTCCCGCATGGGCAGTTGAAGGGGAAAATACCTGTGTGTGTTCTAGAATGTTTTTTAAGACCGCTCTGGGTTGAAAAAGTTTTACTGCATTCTCCGCACTTGAAGGAACCTGCAAAAATCAAAAAGTCTTGAGTATGTCCAAATTAGTTTGAACAATAATTATAGATAAAAAACAGATTTGTTGCAGATGATGGACAAACTTAATATTGAAAGTTAACAAATTAATGGTTAATTTAAATAAAATAAAAAAATTCATTTAACATTGGTAGGTGATGGTGCAGACTTCAACAATTATAAGATATAAAATGAATTTCACAAACAAGTAATGAAGAATGGCTTCTTACGCTGTTGGTTCAAAGGTATTAGTTGGGGGTTGTCAAGTGAAGTGATTGCTTGGTTGCAGACATCCTTTTGAACGGGAACAGCAACTAAAATAAAGCAAAAATCAAATGTTACAAGTGTAATAGTAACTATTAATGAAACCAAGGTATTCACAATGCCTAGTATTTAACACACCGTCCCTCACTCACAAATAAATTAGTAAATTAATATCCGTTAATGTAATCAAATTTCACAAATGATCAATGTTTTCTTATATTGAAATCATCTATGAATGGTAAACTTGAAAAAAACTATTATCATTTTACTTTGGTAGGTGATGGTGCAGACTTCAAGAATTTTATAATATATAAATAAATTTCACTAATGGACATATATAAATGTATCACAAGTAACAAAGAAAGGCTTCTTACGCTGTTGGTGCAAAGGTACTGGTTGGGGGTTGTCAAGTGAAGTGATTGCATGGTTGGCTTGGTTGCAGACATCTTTTTGAACGGGAACAGCAACTAAAATGAAATATTTTGAGTTAAAACTTACAAGTGTAATAGTAACTATTAAAGGAACCAAGGTATTCACTATGCATAGTGTTAAAAATAACACACCGTTCCTCACTTACAAATAAATTAAAAACTTAATAATCAAAAATGTTTTTCTTATTGAAATCACAAATGAATTGTTAATTTGAAAAAAAAAATCATTTTACATTGGTAGGTGATGATTTCAACAATTATGAGATGCAAAAATATTTCAAAAATCAATGTCAATTTTTTTCACAAGTAATGATGAATTCTTACACTGTTGGTCATTGGTTGTATCATTGATCCTATCCTCATGTTGGTCATCCAGTAAAAAGGCACCTAAAATAAAGCAAAACCCAGTAGTTTGACTTGCAGAAAATGCTAACCAATTGCCATGCTATGTATTACCACGGTGTTGAACACGCACCCCCATTCTCTCTTTCAGTGATGGTTTGATTAAAAAAAGTCTATGTAACAAAATCAAGGTTGGGTCCCGGGGGTTGGGTTGGGAAAACCTGATCATAGAATGGTCCCTCGGGAAATTGTTTAGTGAAGTTGGATTAATTACATGTGCATGAAATGTTCTGAACAGCAAACTAAAAGTAACTTTAAAAATACCTGTTTCAATACTGTCAGTAACACCAAGTCTCGTTTCCTGCTGCAGGTCCACCACTGGAAAAGAATGATAAAAAAAGTTGAGCACTGTGAACAAAATCGTGGTTTGCCTAACACTCAATACACCCGGGTCAATACAACCAGGGTAAACAAAAAGGGGAACGTGTTGATAATGAGTTTGTAGCTGGTAGATCTATTCGGTTCTAACCACAAGAAAATTGTTCACAAAGCCCATGATTCTCAATAAATGATA
>JAOXYC010180246.1:0-12852 GCA_028565715.1 Phoronis pallida
GTGTAATTTTTACTCTTGTGCAGTTTATTAGCAATCTTTTTGTACTGTAAATCTTAACCTTTTATTACAAAATAAATAGAAAAAAAATCTAGTGACATTTTAAAACTTTGAAAAAGCAGTATTTCCTGATTCTCACAGTCGCTATCCAAGCGTAGGTGGCGCTGTCTTCGTGAAAGCAATCTGGGTGACATTGGAAACATCATTTTGATTGTATCAGCCTGTTTTATCGGCATCTCGGTTTATGAATTTTATGTAGGGATGTGTAGAATTGTAGATCCTTGTGTTTAACATAAAGGGATTTGCTTTAACACTCTCCTATAGCACACAACTCAAAATATGACGTAGATGGCGGGAAGGACCCAGCTCATTCAATGTCAGCTGTCAATTTTTGCAAAGTCATAATGTGTGTCGTCAGCCCCCGACCTTGAGAATACACCTCACATCTTCATTATATAAGCATAAGTCCAGTTAACAGTGGAAGAGGACACAGTTATGGTGATATATACCTACAAAGTAATAACTTGTCAACTCATTATTAACATACTAATGATGATAAACATGTAATGTCAAGGTAACTGCATGATGTCTCAAACCTTTCCAAAAAGTGTTTAAATCTGCATGCAGGGCTTCAACCGGGTTGATATTTAAATGCTGTAAAAAACTTTCAAAATGAAAAGAAAACAGTCCAAACTAAAGTACCACGGAAACCGGATCCGTTCAGGATGCAAAACTGATGAGATCAATGAAATGATAAGAGTGAAATCCTATAAAAACATATTTTTTGAAAAATTTGAATTTTAGGTTGTAAACCAACGTTATTAAAGCTTAAAAGGAAATTCAGTCGCGTAATTTTTTCATAAAATTGTATTGAAAATTGGCAAATTTCAACACTATAGTTTCAGATCTTTCTAAATATATACCGTATAATGCTGAGTGCTAGTGACCCACATGTATAACAGTTATAATTATAGAGGCACAAATAATAAATGAGGGAACACATCAGAAATATAATACTCATGTGATCAAGGAGAATCTGTTTTTAATATTTATTGTATCATCTAAAAAGTGTTTTTATATCTTAATTCGTCCCTATTACTTATTTCATTACTTATTTTATGTGTTGACCCCTCTATAGATTTTTTCAACCTTTATAACATTTAAAAATGAATGGTTAAAATCGTAGTGCAGCAAATTGCAATAGACCCGCTTAATCAAGAAGCCTCTGCACACCTACACACATTTTTAGAAATCATTATTTAATTACACAAATTTAGCAAGTTACTTTTATTCAAAAGCGTACATAAGTGCAGTAAAATACAACTGGCTAAGACAAAGCAGTTTATTATTTGGGAGAGAATATTCATGTCACACTCACGTTTATTAAACACTAAAGAAACCAAACGATGGTAATGAATTAACAAAATTTTTGCATCGAAACATTAAGCTATCCCTATTGAGTAAGTTTTCTTGTAGATCTGACTTTTAACAATCCAATTTCACAGACATCACAAAGGATCATTTCAACATGGGAGCATAATTAAGTCCTCGGGAATATTATAACAAAGATAGAACCCTGACGTCACATGATCATTAGAAGAGTATCGCTATACTGAGTTTTACCCTCATTTGACAATTATCATCAGATAATACCCCCGGGATTACACTGCATATAGCAATGAGACATGTTGTTAAAAGTTATATACATCGCTACTTAACGAATGTGAAATTATCAACAATTGAATGAGCTCTATGCATTTTTGAACTACGAATTGCATCCCTACATTCATCTGAACAATTTATACATAGCTCCATTACTTCCAGAAATCTCTATAGAAGCGTCCAATTTGACTTAATAATGAAATATCTCGACGGGTCGCCAAGATATTAAAGAATGAAGGTAGTAACAATGAAGATTTGGAAACGAAAAATCATCAAAAAGTGTAAAAAAAATGGATGAAACGTCGTATTTCAATAATTGATAATTCTACATTTGTAAGTAGTGATGTATGAGTTTAAACTCAATGTTATACTGCTGTGCTGGTTATAAATTATCAAGTTTATAACACTCCTTGGCTGAATGTCAGACAGTTAGTTAGACTTTACCCTGGGCTAACTGTCATGAGTCTTGTTCAATGTAACATTTTTACAGACAAAGGGTCATATCCTGTCATTTGTTGATAGCAGGCCTTTGGAGTTCAACAAGTGAGTTCAGTGGTGTCAGACCTATGTTCAGTTATAACAATTCAGGCAGTTTTCATTTTTGAAGTAATTTTATTGAATAATTTAACGTTACGCCAGTTGTAAAATTTCATAAATCATGCTCTTTTGTACAGGTAAAAAATAATAAGAAGTCTTGGTGTCAGACCTATTCAGCTATAACAATTCAGGCAGTTTTCATTTTTGAAGTCTTTTTCTTGAATACGGTAATTTAACATTACGCCAGTTGTAAACTTTCATAAATCGTGCTCTTTTGCACAAGTAAAAAAATAATAAAAAGTTGCGGTGGAACTTTGTTTTAATTTGAAAAGGAAATCAATTTTTATCGTGCACAACCAAATTGCGCATTCCCAAAAACAGAGGGGTTGAGGTCTAATTTTAAAACCATGGAGCTTTCAAATCAACGAGTTTCTGCAAAAAAATACATTAAAATTGATTCAAACAAAAACTTTTGATTTTTGAAGAATGCCACCAAATAATTTTCCTAAAACAACTAGATAGGTGTTATTTTAAGTATTTGTTATAGAAAAATGAAAAAATGGGGGTTTCTTGTCAAATAATAAAAGTCCAGTTGATTCTGATTTCATTTTCTTATTATGATTTTGTCATTCCATTGTTCTGCACTAATAATGAATTAGAAATGTCGTTTGCCACTAGAAGTCTCAAGAAATAGTATCAATCCACCTTAACTCTAGTTAACTGACATCTTCATTTGAGATATTCTATTGAAATCAAACTTGAATTATTTTTGAGAAATAAATAAAATGGTTTTGAAATGATGTATTTATTTACACAACATTATACGCTGTAAAAATCTGATTTTACTCCAAATTAACAAAGTGAAAGTTCACCTCAGGGATCTAGGAGCAAACACCGATTTCAACTTGTGACCCAGTTTCAACAGTTATCAGCCCTGTCAAACAATTTATTTCAAACAAAGAAAAAAATGTTATAGCATCTGTTATGCTTCTGTTTCAAAAGTAAGTGGTCTTCAATTATCCTGCAGTAATTTCTAGCTAGTAATTACCAGTGGCATATATTTTTTAAGTACTGGAGACAATTACATTGTATCAGTTAAAAATAAATATGTTCACTTACAGTGTTGTTCATCTATCAAGCAGCACTTCTTAATTGTTTTGTTGTATGTGACTCATAGTGCCACTATCATTATGTGGTGTATGATACAGGATGTGGTTTTTTTAAGCAGTGATATCGTGTAATGTAGCCCAGTAATTGTATTCTCGGCTTGTCAATTCAGATGATTGAATTCCAGCCATGGCTCCCAGAATAGTTTTAAGATAGGAAGAATGATGATGTGTGTCTCAAGATTGCACATTCTGTGTTCTCGGGAGTGAGTTGAGGATATCAAATAGATTGAGCCCTGATCTGGATCGAGCCTTGTACTTACTAAGAGTCTGAATTGAAGGTTTTGAAGTGGCAAAACAAATATTAAGAAATAATTAATAATAGATATCTTTTACTAATTATGGTATTTTCTCACCATTTTGGGATAAATTAATTATTTTGGAAACTTTGAATTCTAGTCCCAAAATCGTGGTTTTAACCCTCGATGTTATTTGATAATTAGACAAATTTTATGATAACATTGTGCTTGATGATTTAGGTGGACGATGTATTGGAGAACATGGGCCTCACAGAATGTAGAAAGACACGATGTATAAGTCTAATTATGATAACATTGTGTTTGATGATTTAGGTGGACGATGTATTGGAGAACATGGGCCTCACAGAATGTAGGAAGACACGATGTATAAGTCTATCAGGTGGACAAAGAAAGAGATTATCTATAGCGTTAGAACTGGTTAATAATCCACCAATTATGTTCTTTGATGAACCAACCAGGTATGATGTTATTAAACTATGTTGTTGAGTCGTATGTTAACTCGGATTAATTAGTAGTTACATTTTTGTTTCCAACCTTTTATTATATTTTAAACAAGATTTTATTACATTTTTCAAGCAATGTAACTTCTTTGAGATATTGCTTCACACTATGCCAAATTATGTTTTTTATTATCATGACTTAAGATAATAAAAAAAAAAAGTCAAACTGATTGAAGACATGTACTCAATTTGTTATATTTGTGGATTTGTTATTTATTTAGCCGTTTTGAATTAATCGAATATCGAATCGAAGCACAATTAATCGAATCGAATCGAGAAAAAAGTGTATCGTCCCACCCCTAGTAAGAATGTATGATCACAACTTTTTTACTGTTACAGTGGCTTGGACAGTATGTCGTCATTTCAGTGCATTTCTCTACTCAAATCATTGGCACAAGGGGGCAGGACAGTCATCTGCACAATCCATCAACCAAGCGCTAAACTCTTTGAGATGTTTGATCATGTGAGTTTTATCATTTAATGATAGGTCTTTTACGTGCTGGCATTGTTGTCATCCAGATGGTCATTTACAGTTCGCAGTCGGTTTCTGTCTTGTAGCTCCTTGACCGAATTTCAATGAAACTTTGCACACATGTTTCTTCTGGGAATCGCCCACCGGTCAGTTGTAATGTGTCTCACCAAAAAACCTAGGGGCAAAAATTGTTACTTTTATTAAACTCGTTGCCATCAGTGTGTGGATTATTAATTGTTTCCCAAAAACCTTCCATTTGCGAATTGTACGATCATTATTTTTAAGTTTTAGAGACTTTTTTGTGCAAATTATTGTTTTTTGTGAGCAATTAGAGAATATACCGTAATAATGTTTTATTATATATTTGCAGCTGTACATGTTAGCTGAGGGACAGTGTATGTACCAAGGACCCATCAGTCTACTCATTCCCTACTTCAAATCACAAGGAATGGTCTGTCCACCCTACCATAATCCAGCAGATTTCAGTAAGTTGATTTGAATTGATGGTGTTATACAATGAGTTCATTTTGCTCCAAGTCAAATTGTTTATAAAATTCACCATGATGAAGACCAAAATCATTAAAATTTATTGCACATTTATTTTTGCTTTTAAATTAGAAACTGTACATCGCAACCTTTCTGGGAAGACCCCTGATATTCCACCATAGAAGGAGGGTAAGCCTTTCCAAGACAGCCTGTGGTCTTTGGTATTTTGGTGCAACATGTAAATCCATGGCACTCCCTCTAAGAAATTCCAGCTTATGGGCCCATGGGCCCATTCTCAGGTATAAATGTGGCGACAATAAATCTGTCTTTTTCTTGCAGCAATGGAGGTAGCATGTGGTCAGTATGGCGACAACAACCCACGGCTTGTAGTAGCTCTGAAGTCAGGTCACATGGACCAGTTCCTCAAGGACAACTCTAAACCAATGAACTGTGATCAACAAAATAGCTCCACCCCCTCGCCCACTGATGGGACTGATGATGTGGTGTGGAAGACGAGGAGTAACTCTACATCACCGGTACACAGCACAGACAATGATTGTATGAACGTAAACAATGGACAGATGATTAAGGTGTCAGTCAATGGCAATGGTAAATGTAATACACAGATCTCGGACAAGGCACAAGAGGTTAGTAAACAAGCCTCACATAGTACACAGCTTACGTTTACAAATACACGGTGATGGTCACAAAGGCACGTCCATGTATTTGCAACCATAAGCCGTGTACTTTGTAAGACTTGGTAAAGGATGGAAATATATGGACTGTTTTGATATAACAATTCTAAGGTCTTTGGCAATAACATGAGACAGGTAATTTGACAAAGAAGAGTTTGAAAATGTGGTGCACCTTGTGGCCAATTCAGTGTGATGTGAGAATGCTTATCTCCATTTTTCCAGAACACATCTAGGTTTTTTTGATAATCTGATTTTTTCACAATTTTTTGGCTCTAAAGGTGTTTTGTTTTCTGGATATTGTCCATTTGACTTGTTTGAAAATGGAAATACTGATACTGTACATAATAAGTTATAATGATTAGTCATTACTACCGTATAGCCCCGCAATTGAGCGCATGTGCCTATATGTGAATACGTGCCTATACGCGGAACGTATAGGCCCATGCGCCTATTATGCGGGACAATCAATTAAAACATGTCAAAAGTGCGTCTTTATCTGGAGCGCCCGGTAAACATGGGCCTTATCAACCTTTAGGCCCATGTGCCTACTTTGCGGTAATTTGAATTGACAAATTTTGAGAGCAAAATGCATTATTTCGCATATAGGCACATGCACTCAATTGCGGGGCTATACGGTATATGAACTTTTAATTCTCAGATTGTGTTTTACTTAGTCGGATTACTGATTAAACCCTCTGTGCTTGACATATTTTTATTGGAAATATCATAATATTTATGTCCTTGACTTTTGTTGACATTTGATGATAGTAAACCGTGAGGGAATTACCTGTGGGAAGCACAAGGCTGGATTATAGTTGACATTTCCTTGTATTCAAGTTCATTCTCAGTGTTATGGGTTATTTAATGTTAAAGGTAGATTTTTTGTGATGCAACTAGATTTTGCCTTAATTGAAAGATGAAAAATATTCTGAGATATTGGATAAACAACTAGCCAGAAACAAGTCAGTTATGGTCAAATTGTGTTATGTCACAAAAGAATGTTTTCATTTAATATTATAACATCATTTTTTTTTTAAATATTGTGTCTTAATGTTTTTTATCCATCGGAACTTTTTTTTAAAGTGTTCAAGTCTGTGGTTTATAAAGGTGAATAACATTTTTCAAATTAATATATTATAATAATATGATATTAATATTGATGTTGATTTCCAGACCGGGTCCACGGAGCACGTACACACATTCGCAACGAGTGGTTTCACACAATTCCGCGTCTTGTTTGTCAGGACATTCATGACTATTCTCAGAGACACGGTAAGTAGTGATTTTTTTCATTTTTATTAAAATAGGCAAATGCTCTCAGTTAACCAGTTTCATTGTTACTTTTCTTTCTAGCAGGAAAACATTACTTACCTAGATGTCAAAATAATGTTTTCCATTTTTCTTAAAACAGAAAATTCTTTGAAGAAACATTTATCCAAAGATGCATAAGCCTTAGAAGGTTTTTATAATTAGAGTACAACGATTTTCACTGCAATTTGTTTTTATGACTTTTTTGGTCATAGATAAGGCTCATGCATCTTTAAGAAAGACTTAACCTTAATTACGATTTTGCCATTATTTTTGGCGCAATTGAAAATGTTTCAATGTAATGAATATTATTATAATTTATTACTTGTTGTGTTCGCAGACACTGACTGGTCTACGCTTGGCTTCTCATGTTGGCGTTGGCATTATGATTGGCTTGCTGTATCTCGGGATTGGAAACGAGGCTAGCAAGGCGTACAATAACGCGGCATGTTTATTCTTCTGTATGTTATTCCTCATGTTCACAGCCCTGATGCCTACAGTTCTCACATGTAAGTTCACAATAACGCGGCATGTTTATTCTTATGTATGTTATTCCTCATGTTCACAGCCCTGATGCCTACAGTTCTCACATGTAAGTTTACAATAACGCGGCATGTTTATTCTTCTGTTTGTTATTTCTCATCCCTATGCCATCAGTTTTCACTTATTAATACTGCAGTTCAATGACTTTCTAAGCTTATTGTCAAGTCACAGTCCTGCACATTGTATACAGAATACTCTGCAAAATCATAAAGATGATCAATTAAAAAAAAAAGGATTTTTTTTCAATTTGTATCAAACTTCACTTTATTATTCCACCTTGGAAAACTTGTTTAGGCTGTAGCTAATGTGTCAATAAACTTGATAAAGCTGAACCACTTAGTTTAATATGTAAATTACTATGTTGCATTATATTTTACAGTCCCAATGGAAATGGCAGTGTTTATTCGTGAACATTTGAACTATTGGTACAGTTTAAAGGCGTATTACTGGGCCAAAACTATGGCTGATTTACCTTTCCAGGTTTGTTTACTTCATGTTTACTGAAATTATACATATAAACATATTCAATGACTTTTTTTAATTATTTTGGAGTAAAAAGTTGTTTGAATGATAAAGGAGTCACTAAGTGCAATAAGTTTCTCAGGTTGACCAAAGTTTCGAAGTTTGAATACATGGTCAAATAATTTGTTAGAATTCTGTAGTTAAAAAAATAAATAAAATAATTAACATTAAAAAAGAATTGACTACTTTCGACTTTTGTCGACCTTTTCAAAGCCAAAATGTGTTCACTTTTATTAAAAATTGTCTGAAAGTTAAAATCCCTGAGACAGTTATCTTAATATGAACAAATATGTTATAAATCTATTTATTGTTCTTTGCAGATTTTCTTTCCGATCGTTTATGGAAGTATAGTATACTGGATGACTAACCAACCAAATGACTTCATGCGCTTTGTAATGTACCTGACACTGTCGACACAAACATCGCTGGTATCACAGTCACTCGGCCTTCTGATTGGGGCAGCTACCTCATTACAGGTAACAAAACAATGCTGCACTCAAAATAAAAATCCTCGTTATGCCTAAAGGAGCATAGGGCTGTATGCTCTCCTGGTTTCTTTGGTGTGAGACTCCCCTGACCCTAGGTTGGTAATGATTTGGTAATAACCAAAAATTCAACATAAAGAAGGTAGATAATTTGGTAATTACCTAAATTTTTAGCATATTTGGTAACGGAAATTAGGTTATGAGTTGGTATATAATTACCTAATATTTTGGTAATGATTTGGTAATGATTTGGCAATTAACAATTTGTTGATAATTACCAATCTAGGGTCAGGGTCAGTTAGGCAAGCAGCTCCCCATGAACAGGACACCAGTCCATGGCATGTTACCTCATTAAAAAAGTCAGCATACTTTACCAGATTTCTCGTTCAGAGATAGAAAATTAAATCTTCTATGCTGCCATCTGAAAAATCATTAAGCGTATAGTGTGCATGGACTTTGCTTGCATACTTACAAAGATTGGAAAATCAACAAATCCGAAACTGAAGAGACAAGAATTAAAATTCAATTCACATAGTATGGAAGGAGTTTTTCATCTTATTGTCCACTATAACGATTTCAAGATAAGATTCTTTTAGTAATATTAAATATAAAGGTTAAAGGTTTAATTAATAATTTTATTGATATTATACAAAATGATCGTGACAACCTATTTTTAAAAATAATTATAGAAGTATAATTAATATTTCTGTCCACTACAGGTAGCAGTATTTCTGGGACCAGTCACAGCCATCCCTATACTATTATTTAGTGGATTCTTTGTCAACTTCGGCACCATGCCTCCATATCTACAGTGGCTTTCATATGCCTCCTACGTACGGTGAGTTGAACTTTTTACAAATATTCTCACATCTTTGGCAGTGAGTAAATTTAATGAGGATAAAAAAAACAATTTCAAGAAAGTTGTAACAAAGCGAATGAAAAGAATTGGTGATTACGGAACTTGTCTTTGTAATAAACCAGATTTGTTTTTGGTTCAGCACATCTGATTACATGCAAGTGCCTGTACTGCAATTGTTATACATTTAATGACTCCACAAACCATGCTGTAAAATTAATGGCAAACCAGTTGTGTTAATCAGGACAATTTTGACATTTGTAAATCTAATGGGTTCGCTAACAATTATTTTTTGCAATTATGTTAATTAAAATAACTCAGTATTTACAAAATCTTCTGAAAACATAATAATTGTAAAGCCCTTTGCATAATATTTAACTTAATATAAATTCAAGAATTGTTAAATTTTAATTCCATTTCTTTCACAGGTATTCATTTGAAGGTGTTCTTCAGGCAATATATGGGTTTGATCGTAAACCTCTCAACTGTGGCGATGAGCACTGTTTGTTTGAGAAGTCTGAAGACGTCCTGAAAGAACTTGATGTAGACAAGGCCAAGTTTTATATAGATTTCATTGTTCTTTGTGGATTCTTTGTCTTTCTACGCCTTGCTTGTTACTTTGTACTCATGTGGAGGGTCAAGTATAAGAGATGAGACTTCCGTTTTTTTGATGTTGGTCAAATCCCCAGATGGAGTTTGTGACAGGCTCAAGGAAATTAAGAACTGATGACTTATATTTTGGGTCTTATATTGAATTAGTTACAAGGAAAGGCATGTGTTTTTAAAGTGCGGTAGTTTTATACATTGAAGGACAGTGAGATCACCAATGCAACAAGTATGTGGAGATTAGAAGTTGCTATGGCCTTTCAAGAAACCCGCTGTTAGTTTAAAGTGAAAAACAGAACAAGTGTTTTTTCGAGCCACCACATTGACTACAAACAGAGAAGTCTTTCAAGTTGGACAATTATGAAAAGGTTTTTGATTTTGACTGTCAGGTGTCACAATGAAATTATTTCATTTTATTTTGCTATGAATAAGTTGTTAGAGTATTATTAATATGGTACATTTCAATGAGGTGTCAAACAAGATCATCTGATTGAATACACTGAGTACCTCAATAGACATATAGGCACAAAGTTAAGCCAATAGCAAACATCCGAATTAGCTTCACTCTAGCGAAAGGAGACGCGAATGAGTGTTCACTTTCAAAAAGTGTGGACAAATAGTCCAGGCGCCCTCTAGATTGTGTCATTGAAAGGAAAGGGAAGTTTTTCGGCGTTTTATTTGGCATCAAATTCTGTGAAATCCATGGGCCTCAATGTAACCCAACTAACGCTGTTGTACCAATGCCTACACCGGGAAGTTTAAGAACTTGGCGAAATATCCGTGGATGGAAGGAATATTATTCCACTAGTTACCTACCACCGGAGTTTGTCCACATAAACAGACAACAAAGTGACCGCGCATTCGCGTCTCCTTTCGCTAGAGTGAAGCTAATTCGGATGTCTGCTATTAGTCATACAGGATATATTTCTGTTAATAGATGACTAGCTTTTATTAGACATTCGAACACTGAAGTTCACAACTGAATTTGATCTGTGATACCAGGAGTAAGATTTTTGAATGACCACCTTTTAACAAAAAATCGACAGTAGAAAGTTACACGATGGGGTGCCCCTGACCCTAAGTTGGTAATTACCAACAATTTGGTAATTACCAAATCATTACCAACCTAGGGTCAGGGGTACTATATTTATCGAATAGATGTCTTTTGATCAAATATTGTTTTAAAGATTATAAATTATAGACTGTTCAACACAAGGTTGTGAAAACCAGAACTCTTATTATGTGAATATCAATGAAAAGGATGTTTACGGTCATTCAAGAGACAGAATTTGTTTTTCTGCATTTAAAAAGGCAGGTTGAACTCAAAATTATTGACAATCTAAGATCTTAATGCTGTCACCTTTTTTAGTTTTTAGTCTACCTCTGAATCAAAGGATTCCTTCTTTATCTTAACTGAGCAGTTTACTGTGAGAATACTCTGAGCCGATATACTATAATGACAATAAGACATGTTTCCAGTGACTTGTAGAGTTTCCTGTGGGAATGACAATATTGATACAGATATGAAACAACGCAATTCTAAAAAACACTATCATATGTATTGTGATTGGATGCAGAACCAATGTATACCAGTACAGGGGGTGGTTTTGCTGTTAGGTACCATGTCATTAATATTCATTTGATGAAATTTTCAAATCAAACCATGAGAGCAGAACTGATCATAAAATGGTTTGATTATAAAATTTCTCTAAATGCATTATGTGACATGGGGACCACATAACACTAGCGCCACATCTTGGTGTAAGAGTTGCCATTGTGGCTGGAAGCATTTAAGTTATTGCTGGAGACATGGATTTACAATGTATTTATAGGAAATTGTGTAAAATGGTTTGTATACAATACATGCTCTCGCATTGACTGTACAATGTTTCAAAGATGTAGTTTAGCATGACACTTATTTAATCTATACATATCATTCATTACTCATATTGTGAGTAAAGTGAAAGGAGATGAAAATGTGCGCGACAGTAAACGTTGTCTTTTCAAAAAGCAATTCTAAGCTGTCTGACACGATCAATTCCCAAAATGTTTTTAACCATATGTTTCGTAGGGGTTTAAATATGTTCATCCCATTTATTTGTGATGGGATTTTTTAGAATTTTAAAAAATGCATTTATCCCAGAACCAAACTGTGCTCATTGCCATGCAGTGTTAACTACTAAAAAAATCTTGTTTTGTCAAAATCATAATTGTTTGTGCAGGATTTTACAGAGGTTGCAATATTTTAGGAATCAGTGTTGTAGTTACACTTTCCCCTTGCCATAATTCTCAATGAAATTGTTATCAGATAGTTTAATCATGATTCTACACTGTTCACAAATTATTGTTATTTTTGATTGTGAATATTGTGGTCAGACTACTAGACTTTACTGTAATGTCGCACAAACTACTGGCAATCTCCCATTTGTGTGAGAATGAGCATTCTCTGGCTCTAGTTAAGTAACCAGCCAAAAGGTGGTACCACATTACAGTACAGCAAACATACCGAATTCTTTTCAATGCTGCTTTAATTGTGGTTACTGAATGTACCGTTCATGTACATAACTAACTGCAACCTCTTGCAGGCTTAAACCATGTTTTGCAGGAAATGTAATTGGAGTTTTGTTACCACTTAAATTATCTAGTCGAGCATTGTCTGTAGACAAACAGATGTTAATGCCTCAAAATCATGTTTTTCTTGACATAATATTCTGTCTTTTATGATAATATAAAATGTAAATAGTTCTGTTTTAGCAA